>VDFB02080250.1:0-31008 GCA_007258455.2 Sequoia sempervirens
TCTTTATCGCACATTTCTCTATTGTTTCTATTTGGTTGTCCGTGGAGGTGGAAACACCAAAACGGAGGTCTAATTGAGGTAGGCCCCTATACAGCCCCAACAAATTTCCCCTCTTTCATGTGCAGGTGGACATGCATTTGGAGCTAACTGGCGAGTAGATAATTTTGTGAGGTTATCTTCGTCACCTTAGTTCTAGTCTATTTACTTTATCATTTCAGTATTTATTTTGCATACTTCCTCATTTTTTTTTTACCATCTAGACTGAACTAGCTAGGATATTAGTAGGTCTTTTTGGCATTTCTACTGTGTTCATTATTTTTCTCGGTGTACGGATTCCAGTGCGAATATCTGAAGTCCTAGAACTGCACTTCCATCCTCGAATAGAGAGTTGTTTGAGGCATAGAATCAACTCCAAAAATCTAGCTCACCTAGCCCAAACTAAATTTTGGGTCTACAAAGTGATCGAAGTACTTTATAGTCCTCATCATTCACATCCCTTATTTCAAACAACCCTTTAGAGTGAGGTAAGTTAGGGCATCCTCCCGCTCTTGGCTCTCCATGACCTGGGGCCTTGATGTGGTTCGTGTCCCTCTCTTACACTCAGACCCAAACAAGATTCTCAAAGAGGAATCCACCCACTCTTTGGATCCTAGGGGCATAGAGGAAGAGATGACTCAGAGGAAGAGCGAAAAGGATGAGGACGTCAACAAGCTACAAGAGTAGATGGAGAAACTTGAATGGAAGTTCACTAGGCTAACATGTTTCATCATTAAGATCATCCATAGATCTTTTGTCACTCTCTCCGATGTCATCAAGGAGGAGGTGGACAAGAAGACCAAGGGTGAGGGTCCTAATTGGGTCGAGGATGATGTTTTAAATCCCCTCATTCATAAATGGGAAGGTGTCACCAATTAGTGGGATGGTTTGTGTGTCTCTGCTAGGTCTCTGTTGTTCGTATGTTGTGGTTGTTATCTTTTTGGTTTTTGTTATTTTTGGTCTGGACTCTATAATGTATTGTTGATTCCTGTCTCTTTTGGCCCTTTAGGCTTGTCGTAATTGGTTTTGATTCGTAAGCAAAATGTAAGGAAATAAAAAAAGATATATCACCTGATCACCTACTTGGAGAAACAAGGGTTCCTCATTCCTCATCAAAAAAAATCTTCACCTAGTTTATCTAAAGGAAAAGTACTAATGACTACTACAAGTTTAGATATTGATAAATGGGTTCTAGATTCAGAAGCATCACATCATATATCTCCCTATCTGGAAAAGTTCATGTGTTGAGTAGGAAGTGATCCTAGATCCAATTAGATCAACAAGGATTATCCCCTTTTCACTTTGAATCCACATTTAAACATAAACTAACTAGGGTTTTGATTATTGGTTTTTTGCCACAAGAGAGAGCTAACCTCCTAAGGTTTATGTTGTCTTGAGTTGCAAAAGACATAAATTTGATGTGTGTTTTATCAAGCCAATTTGACATGTAGCCCTAGATCTAAAAATATAATTGATCTCACAAATGAAAATGGAAAGTATCCAAACTGACCTAGATCTGAGAAATGAAAAGAATGAGGAATTTGTACTACAAATTTGAAGCTAAAATAGTTGGTCTAGTGCATGGTGGTGCTCCATACTAGGCTCCTCTTTTTTGATCTGAAAGTTTCGAGATGTATGTTATAGTTTGAACTCTATCTTTTGTAGTTATCTCCTATTGAAGCTTCAGATCTAACCTACACATATGGAAAGAGGGGAAAAGCTTGTGCTATATAGGGTCTTTCCTAAGTTAAATCTCATTTTGGTGTTTCTACCTCCACGTACAACGATTGATGATGATCAAGATGGCATGCCCTAGGTTGGGTAGAGGCCAAAACAACACTAATTAACTAAAATTGATAAATGATAAATGGTTTAGTATTACTCTGATATGAAAACTCTTGAAGAAGAGATGCCACACTATAAGTTGATTGATGGATACCTTGATTGCTTGATAGACTTGCAAAAGGTTAGTTCTCAAAACACAATAGCTTGTTGTAGATAGCATGTAGAGGATCACTCAATACTTGTCCATAATTTCATCATAATAATTTCTTATTCATAATTGCATCCTTATTGATCTATTTCTCTCTAATGTTCAAAGTTAGAGGAAAACATGTTTATATGCATTTTAATTAATATTTTTGGATAGGGGCTGACTTGGGATCATTTTTGAATCATAAAAGGTCACCAATCAAAATTTTAAAAAATTAAATTTTCTTTTCGATCTAGGGTACCTAGCATCTATGATCGGTGCTTTTTGACCCAAAATTATTGGGATAGTGGGAATTTAAATATATTTTATTAATTTGGTCTCAAAATGAGTAAATTATTATTATAATTAATGTTATAAGTTCTTAGGAATATTGCATCATTAGGTTTATTATGGTTTTAACATTAGAATATCATTTGTGAAAAATTATATTATTGTACTTGGATATACAATATTGTATTACAAGTTATTAGAACAACTTATCTGAGTAAAGGAGAGGATATAGGAGGTTATACTAGTTCTCCTATAATTTAGGAGATAAGAATCCTATAAAATATGTATTAAATGAATGAGAGAAAAGATAATGTGATTTTATGTGTTAAATATGCTCCAAAATTCTCTCCCATATTAGAATTCTTAATATGCTATCAAAGCGATTATAAAATCTTGGGATCATATGCATTTGTAATTATGTATGTATTGTCAATGTTAGGATGTAAACTTTATAATAGGTGTGCTGAGACATATTGTGGATTTTATAGTGTGGTGGTGGGTTGTCGAATTTCCACAAAGGTCACTATATGTTGACTCTTCAACATGGTTTCGTTTCTCTATAGAAGATTATGAGTTCGAATCCAAGCTCTTGTTCTAGGAAATTCAAACCAAGCATCATGAAAATTGTCTTCAACGTGGTTAGGGGCAATTTCCAAGCCAAAGAAAAAATACCTCACTACAATTATTTATCTATAGATTAACAATCATTATTGACTTTGACATCAAAGACATCAATATAAATAGCAAACATTTTCCCAATTTGTGCACCTAGCTCTTGTTTATATATTTTGGCATATGAAAAATTCACCACTAGCAATTCACCACCCTAGAAAATTAACCGCAATTAATATTTTTAATAAAATCAAAGTTTTTGAAATATATATTAAAAAAAAATTAATGAGTTAATTTTCTACGGCGGTGAATTGCTGGTGGTAAATTTTACTTGGTGGTGAAATTTTTGTCACAAAATTTTCCATGGCAGTCAATTGTTGGAGGTGAATTTTTTGTTGGTGAATTGGTGATGATGAATTTTCCTAGAGCCATATATTTTTTATCTTGATTATGGAGAAGAATGTAGAGAAGGTGGTATAATTGATGCTTCCTCAGTCACATCTCATAATATTTATATTTACCAACTCTATGTGCAACTTCATTGAGGAGAGGTGGTGCACCAAGAATCCTTGACAAGAAATCATGGAGCAAACCAATCAACAAGTTGACATTGTACTAGAAATTGATAAAGGTTGGTAATGAAGTTTATAATGGCTTTACTTCCATTATGGGAAATATCAATTAAAAAATTTGTGACCTGCCAATTATGGAGAAAATAGTGGTGAAGAGTCTATAGGCACATTCCACAAAGATGTTGCATTATCTCATGGAAATTTTTCCCCTATGGAGAACAAAATTCAATCCACACTTATCTAATGCAGGACATCTTCCTAAATGCTTGAATGGTGGGGTGATTGATCTAGGCTTTCCTTCCACAAACTACATATCATTTATTTTGAGCCTGAACTTGAGAAAAGCCCCATGCATAAGTAGCAACCAAAGGAAATAAATTCATTGACTCATCAGGTTTGAAATACTTGCATTTGGTTTTTTGATTTTAAGGTTTGAGAGAAATAAAATAAAATGAGAGAGCAAGAACAAAATTCATTCCCATTGCTAAAAACATTACTTACAAAGCCATTCTATGCTCTCACCTTAATTTTGTATGTTGTCATCTATCATTCTGCATCAGAATGGATATCAAAGTGATTTTATCTTCATCCATTTTTTTGAGAAATCCAAGTTGTATTGACATTTAGATTTTTGGTAGCAATAAAGATATTTTATCATAGTTCAAAAGTCAAATAAAATATTGCATATTGTCAAAGAAATTTAAAGTTATAAAGTATTATTTTGTTTAGAATAGGGTCCATTTTCAAGAATTTTTAATTATCATATTAAATTGAAAAGTGACGAAATATTATTAAAAATAAAAATTGTCTCGATTGTAATTGGAGTGCATGATCGATGGTACCCGGCACTCCTTGTAAAAAGTAAATATCAAGGGGGGATATATTATTTCCTCACAATTAAAGAAATGGGCCTTCAAAGACAAATTTACTAATTAAGTAGCAAATTGACTAGAGGATGGAGGCACAGGAGGTTGGAGGATAAGTAGCACCCTCTTGTCAGTCACTAACAATGGGGTCGTGAAACTATTTTAGTGACAAATCAAATTGTGCCAAAATGACTAAATCCAAGATCCATTTCTAGATGGGAGCAATAACCATCTCACATCATTTGTGATCAGAGTGGCAATGATCTATAATGGTGACTATATATGCAAAAATGAGGACTTCTAAAAGTTTGTATTTGTGAAATCTTGGATGTGTATGTCCCCAATCACAATTCTTGGTTGTCTGTGAATGGATGTATTTATCCCCATTCACAAGATGGTGTATGTGATTGGAAGTGTTTGTCCCCAATCACTTTTTTTGGATGATTATGATTGGATTTTTTTTCCCTAGTTCCTAACTAATGTTGGATTGATGTGTTTGTCCCTATCCTTCAAAAAAATTTAGAAGCATTGTGAGGCAAGTTCCACTATTTCTTTTCATGAGTAGAAGTGTATGTCCCTACTCTATTATGTTTTTGGTGAGCTATTGAATGTGGTCATCAAGTATTGTAGGTCCATTTATCCCCATTTGGAAAATGATGCATTATGGGGGGTGTTAGGAATATTGCATCATTAGGTTTATTATGGTTTGAACATTATAATATCATGTGTGCAAAATTATATTATTGTACTTGGTTATACAGGATTGTACTATAATTTTTTAGAACAATGTGTCTAAGTAAAGGAGTGGTTATAGGAGGTTATACTAGTTCTCCTATAGTTTAGGAGATGACTTCTATAATATGTATTGAACGAATGAGAGAAAAGATAATGTAATTTTGTGTTAAATATGCTCTATAATTCTCTCTCGTATTAGAATTCTTAATATAAACAAAATAGGGTGTCAAGGTAGTGTGAAATTATCAAGGGTGACAATTTTTGGATGCTACATTTAGCCCCCACTTTAGTGAGAGTATGATCTTGCATTCATACTCACACTAAAGGAATAAATATCCATATTTAAAAACACTAAAGAGACAAGATGACACTAAGTTGAGTGGTGTGCAAGACCCCAACTTAGGATCTCATTGATCCATAGTGTTAAGACAAACATGCACACAAGACAATGAAATATTCACTCACATAAGACATTCAAAAGGATAATAAATGAAGTATGTTTTAAAATAATACACAAAGCATGCACAAAGTAAACACACTTTATACAAATAATACACAAAGTAGACACAATTAAGAACACACACAACAAACACATGAAATACACAAAGAAAACACACCAAAGACACAAAGTAGACACATAGAAAACATAAGAAAAATAATAAAAATAAAATAAACCATAGACACAAGGTTAATATTAAAAAGGATTCAATTCGGTAAGGCAAAGAGACCTCGATCTTATTTTTTTCTTAAATACCAAGCATCATCCATCAAATGTGTTGTTTAAATAAAATAGTGCTCTCATAAGGATGTAAAATCAAACATGAAACACACAGCTCCACTAGCAAGCAAGGTTTGTTATGCTAGGTGGCCATATAAAAATGCTTAAATTCATGAATCAAAAAGCCTCATTATGCCAACTCCATGGAATATTTTTTCAAACACGCCTCAAGGAGTGCACAAAGTTTTAATGTCGTAGGGGATGAATCAATTCTTAACATCGCAAGGGACACATTGATAGCCATGCCTCAAGGGGAGTTATAAATAACACCACCACTAAAGGGGTATATCAATAATTCAAATCTCACAAGACATCTATGAAATGGATTAGGTGATATGCCCCCATTAAAATGTCAACATACTTGCTATGTTGGTATTTTAAGGAAATAAGAGATAAAGAGGGGATCCTTGAAAATAATACACACCTCCCAACACTAGTTATCCTTGCCCCTCAAGTGTAGTGACAAGGAAAACTATACAAAAGACTATCATGTTGCTACCATAGAAATAAATATGGTTGCATGTAAGATTGTACCACCATGAATGGTAATGAACAAACATATGGAGCTACAAATGCCACATAGCGAGGAGAAACAACATAGAAGAGGGATCATTATTATTTAGAGTGATTAGGAGCATCAACACATGGAAAAGCGCCACAATAATTAAGTTATTATATTTTATTATTCAAGGTGTGACATTCATTGGTGGAATGACCATGCACTCAATGATATGCACAAAAATATTTATTGCTATAAAATTTCTTTCATGCTAGAGGAGGAAGAGTAATCAAGTGAGCTTTGAGAAGCCTTGAAAAAATATGCTCTTGCTTTGATAAAGGTGGAGGAGGAAATTTTTTCTCTTGTGAAGAAAATCTTGCTCACTTACCACATGATGTTTTAAATATATCAGATGATGGCAGATGAGAAGTAGATGAAGGGGAAGAAGGTTGGAAACCTAAACCCATTTTTGAAAATTATGACATATACTTCATGTGATTTTTACGTCTTTGTTCCATGTTTTCATTATATCCATTTTTAGAAATAATTTTATATCCAAGCCTGTAACACTTTTCCAACTCAAATGCAGAAGTCTTTTTCTAAATGATTATGAGAATAATTTATTCTTTTGCAAGAATGCAAATCCTTTTTAAGTGTTTAAAGTTAAGCATCACCAACACACAAGGGATGAAAGATAAAGAGCCCCATCACCATCATGAGATGATGTTTTTGTATTTTTTATGTAGAATAAGATTGATCAAATGAAACACAAGACTCATTAGGTTGATATTGTGAGATTTTGTACTCTCCCACAAAGGAGGGTGTAAAATATAATAAACTCCAATCATCACCAAGGCATGTACTTGAAGATGAAGCATTATTAGAGTTTACAACATTCGACTCTTTGGGCTTTGATGGTGAGATTTTGGACTCCTCAATGAAATGAGCTATGAAATATAATGATCCCCAATCATCACCTAATAGTGTATCCATAGTATTAGTATTGGAAGATAACGGTTCCACTTTTGAAGATGGAATCAAATTATTAAGAGAGTTGGAAGTGTTATGTTTGGCTTTGATTTTTTAATTATTACTTTTTGCATCTTCTTTTATCATATATATCTTATTATTATATTTATTTTTCATCTCATAGTGAAGAGGGGACATGACTCCTTTCATGGCATGAATCCACAGTCTACCTAAGAGAATATTATATGAAAAAGGTCTTGGCATGATAGATATAGGGGTAGGAAAAATTACATGTCCTACCTTAATGGGTAGTGTGATTGTCCCTAATGGTTGCTTACTAACATTATCAAAGCCATGAATATAAATATTGTTAGGTTGTGTGAGATTCTTATCCACGCCAATTTTATCTAGAAGATCAATGCTACAAACATTAAGACCTGGTCCATTATCAATAATAGTACATCTAACCCCGATTTTATTAATGGCTACCATTTTCATTAGAGCCTCATGTTTGTCTTGGATTTCAAGTGGAGGTAATTCATGTTCATGGAATGTAGTATCCAACTTTTTGTTTGCATACAATCAGACAAGGTTGCTACATCATTTGGTTTTACAGAAAGTGAGATATCAATCTTCTGCAAGGCCTCTTGGATGGTATGTAGGTGATTTTTTAATCAAGTACCAAAGAAAAATTTCATTTGGAGTATTTCAGAGTTTCTCAACAAGATCATATTCTTTACCGCTATGTTGAGGAAGGCTAGGTGGGGGTAGAAGATATGGTTGAGGTAATGGAATGGTTTTTGTTTATTTTGGTTGCCTATTATTTCTAGTGTTATATGTGTGAGCCACCATGTGATAACTTGGTTGCTTCAACACATCTTGTTGTGCATGATTACTAGTGGGTTGTTTTGCAAATTTCAGGATATGGACATGAGGTTTTTGAGGTCCTATAATTAGAGGTGGTTTAGGTGGTCCAATAATTAAAGGAGGTTTAGTATTCAATTGTGTGTTCATAACTTTAATTAAGTTAGCTACTTGTTAATGATCTTCTATCGGTGGGGGGTCTAATGTCGATATAGAATCTTCAACTATGCCATCCTCTTACTATCATTTGAGGAATGAAATGTATCAATGATTGCATCCTCTTGTGCATTGATATATTTCCAAGTAGGATAGGAAATGGGAGAGGAACAAACACATGATTTTCATGTTTATCAATGATTGGATCCTCTTGTACCAAGATACCCTCACAAGTAGGGGAGATGATAAGAAATATGATTCTCATGATCCTTAATGATTTCATCCTCTTACACCAAGATATTCTCACAAGTAAATGAGATATTGGGAGAGGGATCAATGAAAAATAACAAAAGAGGAGAGAGGAGCTCATTTTCATATGCATGTAAGAAAAGTTCTTTAAATGGCTTAATGAAGTTTGACAATAAGATATCAATTATGATAAAACAATATTTTTTACAATGAAAACATTATGATATGTCCTATGGATCGAACTAGTGATGCACAACAAAATAAAACAATTTGCAAAATAAAATTCCAGAATAGAAACTAGATCTGAATAGAGACCCTAGATAGAGACTTGCATAGAAAATTTTAGCCTAAATTGGCTAGACAGGCATGCTACGTGCCCTAGACCAAATAGGTATTTTTAGAAAATCTAGGATTTGGAAACCATATACAATGTTTAAGGGTCTCAGATTATAGAGGTTTGTGTCTGGGGTAAACTAAATTATGGAAATGCATGAAAAACCTACTTTTTTGTATGTGAGGCACATTCATGCATGCAATTTTAATGTTTGCGATATATCCTAATGATAAATTTTAGAATTAAAAATTTGTAATTGACTACATTTTTCAATAAATTTTGAAAAGAAATGCTTTTTGATCTTTTGAAATGAAAATACTATGCAATTTCTTCACTTTTTAAATATTTTTCACTAATATATGTATGCATAAATGATAAAATAATATTACAATTAAATGTCTCAATGAAAATAACTCAAATATAAGCCCTAAACAAGGAAAATCAGATCTAAAATCATGCAATTTAAATCCAAAAATATTTTTCAATTTTTTCTTTTTATGATGAACAAATAATGCAAATGCAATTTTTTTGAAATTTAAATAAATGCAAGATCTTCAAAGAACCAAGGTTTAAAAAAGAAAATTCAAAATTTTATGCCATGAAAAAAAAAATCAAAAATTGCAAGTGCAAGATATGTCGAGTTCACCAAAATGTTGAGTAGGAAAAGTGATCCTAGATCCAATTAGATTAACTAGGATTATCCCCTTTTCAGTTTGACTCCACATTCAAACATAAACCAACTAGGGTTTTGATGATTGGATTTCTACCACAAGGGAGAGCCAAATTCCTAGGGATTATGTTCTCTTGAGTTACAAAAGAGATCAATTTGATGTGTTCTTTAGCATGCCAATTTGACATGTAGCCTAGATCTAAAAAATATAATTTATCACATAGACAAAAACGGAAAGTAGAAAAACTAACCTGGATCTAAGAAATTCAAATAGTGAGGAACTTGTACTAAAAATTTGAAGCTAAAATGGTTGGTATTGGGTGTGGTGTGCCCTAGACTAGGCTCCTCTTTTTTTGGATTTAAAAGTTATGATGTGTATGTTACAATCTGCACTCTATCTTCTGTAGTTTTTCTCCTACTAAAGCTCTCGAATCTGACCTACACACATGAAAAGAGGGGAAAAGATTGTGTTTTATAGGGGCTTTCCTTAGTCAAACCCCATTTTGGTATTTCTAGCTCCACATATATCGATTGATGATGATCACGAGGGCATGTCCTAGGTTGGGCAGAGGCCAAAACAGTAATAATTGACTAAAATTGATAAATGACACACATGATAATATTACCTTATGTGAAAATCCTTGAAGAAGAGATGCCACACTATAAGTTGATTGATGGATGCCCTTATTTCTTGATAGACCTACAAAAGGTTAGTTCCCAAACACAATAGATTTTTGTAGATAGCATGTAGAGGATCACTCAATATTCTCCATAATTGTATCATAATAACTTCTCATTCATAATTGCCTCCTTATTGATCACTTTCTCTCTAATTTTCAAAATGAGAGGAAAAAATGTTTATATATGCATTTTAATTAATATTTTTGGGTGGGGGAAACTTGGGGTCATTTTCAAATTAAAAAAGATTGCCAATCTGATCCAGGAGGATCCAAAAGACTGAAAAATTCATAGTCTCAAAATCTGATGAAACTAGCATCATCGCATAGAGCTCATTGATGCAATCTTGATGCAACTTGAATCGCATCCAAAGGAGATCGTAGCTCAAGATATGCTCAGTCAAAGTTTGGTCAAAGCAGGGGTACCAGAGGCAAGATGCAAGGGAAAAAATTGATCATCTCAAAACTAGTCAAAAATAAAGTCAAATCAAAGAGCTCATCACCACGAGTCCAACACCGCTCATTTCATATCAAACGGAGCTCCTATGCCAAAGATATGGCTAGTCAAAGTTGAGGGTTGACTTTACTAATTGGGTAATACAATGATGACATCAGCATGATGTCAACATGATGATGAGGCATATCGTACAATACAGACGACAATGTAGTAACCTCTGGCATGGATACGTGGCAAGATGAAGTGGCAACCATATGATGACATGGACAAATAGGAAGTTGACATGTGGCAGTATGGACAGTTGGCGTGTCAATGCAGTGGCAGGTATAGTCATCAGGTGATGTGGCTCCAACACTAGCTTAGTGCAATCAGGGGCTAACATGTGGTTGCATCTCCAACTGCCATATGGCAGGTCTTCATCGCCCGGGGATGATAGTTTTTTTTATTCAAAATTATTTGGTTGGGGGGTCGAACCCCCAACCTTCTTACCTCTGTTAACTTCCTACCACTACGCCATAGATCGTGCATATCCTATATGTGGTATCAATTTAATTTGAAGACTAGTGGAAGGAAATTTAGAATTAAAATAAGGGGTCGGCGATTGGAACCGCCAACCTCCTCATAATCCACTAAGGCTCCCAACTGCTAGGTTAAGCAGTTTCTTCAGCATAATGAGTGGAGACAAACAAATTTTACAAAGAGAAACGGTGGAGACCCTTTAAAAAAAGCGCTCGGTTTTATCCTGAGGCTTTTTTTAAAAGACTTTGATTTTATTTTAAAATATTTTCAAAGAATATTTAAAAGGTTTATAAAGATTTATAAAATCAAATAAGGGGTAATAAGCTATATTTCCAAGATTTGTAATCTCAAAATGGAGATTTAGGGAGTATCGATAAATATTATTGTTGTATCCCCTATATAGCATGTGAACATGTATATAAGGGGGTAATTTTTCTCTTGTAAGATTTGTTTGGAAGGGGAAATTTTTCTTAAGAAGAGAATAGGAATATTGGGAAGGAATTTTGAGGGTGTTTGCAAGAGATGGTGAGAAACTTTGAAATGCAAGTTTTGAGGCTTGAATGATGTAATAAGGAAAACAAGCTTGGCATCATTAATAAAGCAATCCTACATTGAGAAGCAAACTCAGAGACGTAGCCCTAACTTATGGGTGAACTCCATTAACAAACTTCTAATTGTCTCTCTATTTTGTCTTGTTTCAGCTTTAATTTCTTCTTTGAGTTTTAATTACGTTATTTAAGTAATTAGTTAATGTTTCATTAATTTGTGTAAAGAGTTAAGTTAACTCAATTTTGTAATTTCAACGATTAAAGTACATAACCATGTAATTCTATTTGCGATCAGGGATAAATTTGTAATTAGAAGTAAAGTGAAAATTATTTGTAACCCTTTAATTATAGATCAAGTTTGGTATCAGATCAGTTTAACAAAAAAAATTGCAAGTGGTGGATGTTAACCAGGTTGAAATTAAAGTGAGGATAAGGTGCACTTGAGGAGATTAATCCAAAGATTGGATTGAGGTGAGTTACCCGAAGAAAAACCATGAAACAAATGGAAGAAGGAAAATCTCCCAATCTTGAAATCTTTGAGAATGAAGAAAAAATTTGCAAAGCATTCCTAGACATGAAGATGATGGTGGAAGAGTTGTACAGGAAAAAGAAGAAGGAGAAAGGTGAATCCTCTTCAAAATATGACAAACATAAAGGAGTAGGAGGTGGTGGTGACCCTCCTAAACTTTCGTCTTCACCTTTTTCACCTTCTTCACCTTATTCATCTTCTTCATCTTCTTCGTCTACTACATCTACTTCATCTTCAAAGAAGAAACAACCTATTCAACCTAAATCTAATGCTCCTTTGTTAAAGCTTGATGTTAAATTTGAATTGCCAACTTATAATGGAGAACTGGATGCACAAAAACTTGATAATTAGATAAAAAAATGGAAGTTTATTGCAGGATTTAGAAGTTTATTGACGATACTTCAAAGATCCAACTAGCCACTCTTCGCCTGGGAGGCATGACCTTAATCTAGTGGGAGAGAAAAACTTAGGAGGATCTAAGCCGATATGGTAAAATTATTTCTTCTTAATTTGAGTTTAGAGTTGCACTTAGGAAATAGTTTTATCCAGTAGGTCACATGCAACAAGCAGTAATGAATTGGCAATCATTAAGGCAAGAAAAGGACAAAGTGTACAAGAATATACACTTTAATTTAGGAAAAGAACTTTAATTCTAGGCATTCCATTATACACGCAAGAAACTTTTTTGAAGTATACAGGTGGATTACATGAAAATTTGAGACATACAATACTTATGTTCAATCCAACTAACCTTGACTGAGTTAGTGTGCAAGCCATTCATCTTGAAACAGGCATGAAGAATAGTTTCCTAATGGAATCCGGTAAGCATAAAGAAAACAAGAAAGGGAAGAAGGAATTGCAGCAGACAGCTTCCGTGAAGAAAGAGGAGGAAAAGCCTTATTGCTCACGCTACAAAAAGAAAGGGCACAAAGATGCAAACTGTTGGAAATTGCATCCTAATAAATAACCAAAATGGTTAAAGGATCGAAAGGGTAAGAAAAAGACGGTAGCTATTGTGCAGGTCCTTAGATCAAGTTCTGATTATGAAACCAAGATAACAATTGTGGGTATAAAAGGTATCATTCATGTTGCTAGTACTAGTTCATATGCTTCTTTTGTAAAGAATAATGAGATCCCCATTGAAAGTAAAAGGAATGAATTGTTTCATATAAGAACTATTGTAAAACAGGGTAAAATTGATACACTCATAGGGCGAACGTGGATCCACAAATTTAACCAATCCTCGAAACAAGTTGTTAAGCAATTGGGATTAAAAACAATACCTCCTCCAAAACCATATCCATTGGGTTGGGTTCATGATAATGCTCGATTACATGTGTCAAGGCAATGTAAACTCCAATTTACAATCACATCTAAGTTTGTAGATGAGGTAGAGTTAGATGTAATTCCACTTGACATCTGTGGGATGGTTTTAGGAAGTCCTTATTTCTAATGCAAAAAGGCCATTTTCTATAGGGAACATAACAGGTATCATTTGTTTAAGGATGTAATTGAATTCATTGTGAAAGCTCATCGCATGAAGAATGATAAATCTGTTGTAAACACAGGGCATTTGAAAATGGTTGTAAATACAAGCAAGACATTAACCCTCATGTTTGTAACAACTAAATGTCGCATGATGACAATTTATAATCCTGATAAGGTGTCATAGACAACACAATGTGAGGATTAGTCGCAAGCACATTCAAGCCTTTAGCCTAAGGTGGTAAAAGAGGGTTTGAATGACTCATTTGTTAGTGTAGGTTTTTATTTTCCTTATGTTAGGGGGTATTTCTTTTTCCTTCACATTATTATTTAAGCTTGCTTAGGTTTATTAGATGTGGGAGGACATGTGGCAAAATACAATAGCTACATGTGTCACTCTCTCCCACACATGGGTAGTTGAGTTGCACACTCTCTTTTGGCTTGTTGTGTCACCTCCAATAACTACTATTTTGTATTTACTTGGGTAGTTTATGGGGTAGTTGGGTTTCTCACTCTCTTTTGGCTTTGTGTGCCACATCTCTCCGATCTTCACCTAAGGAGGTTATGCCACATGTTTTTTCATTTACCAAGTAGGTGATAACCTCCCACCTTTTATGGGTAGTAGGAGTTAATGCACCTCTTGGATGTATTTTCCCTTATTTTTCTATATATTGAGCACTCTCCTCTCACCTTTACTAGTTCAACTAGTTCAGTGATTGTTTGGTGAGAGTCATGAGAGTATTCTCAAAATTCTCTTGCTTTGTCTCTATTGTTCTCTCATTTTAGATTTTCTCTTCATTCTGCTATTTTGATCTTTGATCATCTTTTGATTGAATTTGCATGTGATCTACGACCAACATTGGATCTTGGCTCGATTCTCACTTCTCAAAGAATCTAACATGGTATCAGAGTTGTGTTGTCTAGTACAACTCTTTTTTTTTCTAGAGAGAGATTTGAGACTAATAGAAAGCTAATATTTTTCCTTAAAAACCAAGTATGATTTTCTCCTGCATCCTCCTATGACCTAGAGAATCATAACAGTTTAAAGGAAAAATAAACATACATTTAATTTGGTTTACATATGTCTTTTCCTGTAACATCTAGGTGATTTGTAGTTTTTGGTAATATTGGAGGCTTTTTCAGCATTTTTAGTGAGTCTAGAAGGTTTAAAAAAGTCAAATTTGACTTTTATTTCACCAAAATCAAAGATTGGAGGATACAATAAAAAAATAGAGTTAAAAACTTGAATTTTTTATAGGAGTCGTTTTCATTTTGGCTTCAGAAATCTAGCTTCCACTCGTTTTCAAGAAAATTGATTTTTGGGTTTTATTCTCAATATTGAAAAACCATCTAGGTAGTTGTTACACTTTTCAAAAAATTTATAAATTTTGCAGAAATAAAATTAGAAAAGGCGTGTCATTTTTCATAGGCATATTTTGCAACTTTTTAAAAATTTGCATAACTTTTGCCTCAGGTGTCATATTTTCGCAAACAAGATTCCATCTATGAAGGTTTGAGTAAAAATTTATACCTTTTTTAATTAGATATTTGAGGTTGAATCCATAAGTCATATCTTTCACTTTTGTAATCCATTTTTCAAAAACAAAAAAGTGTTAGAAAGATATTGAAGAGTAAAAAACAACTACAAGGTTATTTTTTCAGATTTTTATTTGAAAATTAATTTGTATCAAATATTGTAATTTTGGCTATTAAGAGCCTTAAATCCCTTGTAATCTAGAAAAGCCTTGTAAAAGCACTAATCATAAAGTGCCAACATTGTAATATCTGGGGGGATGATTTTTGATACTAGTGGAAACGGGGGGTGTCTCGTGTGTCTTCTTTCTTCGCACTTTTCTTTCTTCTTTGCAATCTTATTTTCTGCTCTCATGGATGCATCTACAGTTCTAGTTTTAATTCCATATAATTATTTTGAATGGAAATCTAAGATGATAATATATCTGAAAAGACATGGATATCATCGTGTTACAATGGGACTTGAAGTTGAACCTCAAGATGCTACAAAAAAGACAAAATGGTTTAATAAATGCGATGAAGCCTTTGGTACTCTATGCATGTCAATCTCTCCTAAGCTTCTTTTCCATATTGAATTTTCCACTACACCAAATGAAGTGTGGACTAAATTAGAAAGCCTCTTTGATAAGAAAGATGAGTTAAGGGGTCATCGATTGGAGAATGAACTCATAGGGTTAACTCCTTCAAATTTTGACACCATACAGGACTTCTTCACAAAATTCAAAGTTGTTAGATTGCAATTGGAATAGTGTGGAATCAAGAAAGATGATAAGCAACTGATCTTGAGTATTCTTTCTAAGCTTGGTCCTAACTATTCTATATTTGTTTCTACATTTTATGCTACAAAATGTGCCCTAGGTTTCACATATAAAATTCCTTCTTTAGAAGAGTTTGTTGCAGAACTCACTAGGGAGAAAGAAAATTTGGTTCTAATGGGTACAATTAAACCCTCTAAGTCGCATTCCTTGGATGTTAATTAGGGCACAAAAGAATAGAAATGGTCTAATGAGAAAGATAAGAAACAAAAGAACCGAGTAGAGAAGAAGAAAGATCATAAATCTTCTACTTCAAAAGTAGATAATCAAACCTCTTCATCAAAAGGTGAACAACCTAAGAAGGAGAAGGTCAAGTGCTCTTACTATAAGAGGCCTAGCCATGATGAACATAAATGTTTAAAGAAACAAATTGACCACCTTTCACATCTTCTAGAAAAGAATAATATCAAAGTTCTAGATTCAGTCGAACAAAGTTCGTCAAAAGGTTCTTCTAAGGACATAGACAAAAGTAAGGGGAAAGGAAAGGGAAAGGCCCTAGTTGTTATTGCTTCACAACCAGAGTCTTGGATCATTTACTCAGGTGCTTTGCACCACATGGCCTCATCAGAGGATAATTTTACCTCTTTGGAGCCATGTTTTATGCCTACCATACTTATGGGTGATGACACTCTTGTTGAAGTGCATGAGAGAGGGTCTGTTGATGTGGGTGAAGGCACATTTGAGGATGTTCTTTGTATTCCATCTTTGTCAACTAATATCCTATTTGTTTATTAGATCACTCACACTGGTTCTGGAAAGCAAGTTGAGTTCACTCCAGATACAGTGGTAATCGGTGAAATGCATAATGGGTCTACAATTGTTGTGGGAAAAGCAGATCATCAGTCTAGACTATATCAATTTTCTCACTTTGTTCCTGACTCTCCTTCACAGTCTTACTCACTCATGCAGATGAGGTTAGTTGTTTGTGGCATCAAAAATTTGGCCACTTGAACTATCGTTTCTTGCAACAGCTCAGTCAA
This sequence comes from Sequoia sempervirens, assembly GCA_007258455.2. Classification (NCBI taxonomy): domain Eukaryota; kingdom Viridiplantae; phylum Streptophyta; class Pinopsida; order Cupressales; family Cupressaceae; genus Sequoia; species Sequoia sempervirens. The sequence continues at coordinate 17,147 of VDFB02080250.1, forward strand.
CATGACATGGTTTTAGGGTTTCCTTCTATTCAATTTTTTAATGGACCTTTCCAAGGATGCATTCTTGGTAAGCATCCTAAGGAGAAATATGATAAAGGAAAAACATGGAGAGCTACAGATCTATTGGAGTCGGTACATAGTGACTTGGCAGGACCATTTCCACATCCATCTTTCAATAGGGCTAGATATGTCTTGGCATTTATTGATGACTTTTCTAAATACACTTGGGTATATTTTCTCAAACAAAAGTCTAAGGTCTTTGATCATTTTCTATATTTCAAAGCTTTTGCAGAGTAACAATCTGGGGAGTTCACCAAGATTATGTGTATAGATAATGGGGGAGAAATGTTAATCATCAATTTGAACAATTTTGTGCTTCTAAAGGTATCAACATGCAACACATAATTATGTATAGTCCTCAGTAGAATGGTGTTGCAGAACGCAAGAATAGATCCTTGAAGGAGATGGAAAATTGTATGATACACTCCAAATCTTTGGCACCTTAGTACTAGGTAGAGGCCATCAACTATGCATGTTACATCTAGAATCGAGTTCCTCACAAAGTTTTGAAGGGGGTAACTCCTTTTCAAGCTTGGAATGGTCAGAAATCCACAGTTAAGCACTTTCAATTGTTTGGTTCTCTTGCATGGACCCATATTCCAGTAGAGAAATGTAAGGCTATGGATCTGCAGAGCAATCCTTGCATGTTTTTTAGACATCCAAATGATGTCAAAGGTTATAGGCTTCTCCATCCCACCACTCATGAGTTTTTCATTAAGAGGAGTGTTCATTTTGAGGAGAGCTCTTCTAGTTCTTCTCTTACCACTTCTCCATCCACTATCAAATTGGAGCCCGTGCATCATGATGAAAGTTCTTTAGAGGATCTTAATCCTCCTAATCTTGATGAGGAGTCTTCTTCCTCCACTTTAGATGGTGATAGTGATGATGAGGATTCACATTCTTCTCCTAGTCATCATTTAGAGGTTGATGATTCTCCTCAAGACTCCAACCCCTGATCCTTTTTGGGCTCATCAGACACTTGAGTCAGTTGGTGATTGGGTTGGTGATCCATCAAATACTATAAGAACAAGATCACAATTTAAGAAGGCTCCACATCTCTTTGTTGCTTCAGCTTCTAATCCGCGATCTTTTTGAGAAGCTTATGGTATTCTCAAGTGGGATGTTGCAATGCAAGAAGAGTTCAATTCCTTGGAGAGGAATCACACATGGGATCTAGTCCCTCTTCCTAAAGGAAGGAAACTTTTTTGATGCAAGTGGATCTATCAGACAAAATTTGCAATAGATGGGTCAGTTGATAAGCATAAGGCTCGCTTGGTTGCAAAAGGATTCTCAAGATTGACTACTCTGAGACTTTTGCACCAGTTGCTAAGATGAATTCCATCTGACTTGTCCTTGCTATAGCTACAAACCATTGTTGGGAAGTTCATTAGATGGATGTGAAGAGTGCCTTTCTTCATGGTGACCTTCAGGAGGAAATCTACATGGAGCAGCCACAAGGCTTCATCCAGGATCCTTCACTTGTGTGTCATCTTCAAAAGTCTCTCTACGGCCTTAAACAAGCTCCTCGAGCTTGGTATGCCAAGATGGACTCCTTCCTTCTGACAGTTGGGTTCACTAAATGTCATTCTGATCCGAATGTCTACATTTTTTAGCAGGATGACACTCTCACATTTCTGGTTCTATATGTTGATGACTTGTTGATCACTAGGAGTCACTCATCCACCATAAAGGCAGTGAAAACTACTCATTTGATATATTTTTTATGACAGACTTGAGTCTTTTACATTATTTCTTAGGGATTGAGATCACTCAGTCATCTTCAAGTATCTTCCTTGGACAACCCAAATATGCACTTGACATGCTCTCCAGATTTCACATGGTTGAATGTAAGCCTGGACCAACTCCATTTCTATTAGGGGTCAAACTTGAGGCTAAGTGTTCCTCACCTTTTGTTGATGGAAATTTATACTGACAGCTTGTTGGGAGTTTCATCTACTTGACTCATACAAAACCCAAAATTTCATATGATGTGGGCATGGTCTCTAGATTCATGCAGGAGCCACATGAGTTCCATTGGAAGGTAGCTAAGAGGATCCACCACTATATTCAGGGTACTCACAGTTATGGGATTCACTATGTGGTAGGTGTGGATATTGACTTGGTAGGACATATAGATTCAGATTCGGCAGGTGATTCTCAGGATCGCAAGTCTACTTCTAGGTATTGCTTCTCACTTGGTTCTAGTCCAGTTTGTTGGTTAAGCAAGAAGCATCTTGCAATTTCTCTCTTAACTACAAAGGATAAGTATTGAGGGGTAATTAATGCCACCACTAAGGCTATTCGACTTCAAAATATTCTCACTGAGTTTGGCATTCCATTCAAAAAGCCTGTAGTCATTTTTTGTGATAATCAGAGTGTAATACAGATCTCAAGGAATCAAGTTCATCATCAGAGGATGAAACACATTGAGATTCATATGCACTACATTCAGGAGTTTATTCAGGAAGGCATCATTGATCTTAAGTATTATTCTACATCGGATCAGACTGCAGACATCTTCACCAAACCCGTCATAGAGAGCAAGTTCCTTCATTTGTGAGCTTTGCTAGGGCTATGATAGGTGTCTACTTTAGGAGGGGCTTCTTAGTCCTTCATTCTACTCTCTCTACTTTGGGGGGGTATTTTCTCTCTCTATTTAGGGGGGGCTATTCCTCCTATGGGGGGCTTCTTCCTTTTGGGGGGATATCTATGTACATGGGTACCTAACATGGCCCCATTAGCTAGGAACCATCTTTTCACCCACCTAAGCTACACTTAAGGGGGGGGTGTTAGTGTAGGTTTTTATTTTCCTTATGTTAGGGGGTATTTCTTTTTCCTACACATTATTATTTAAGCTTTCTTAGGTTTATTAGATGTGGTAATATGATGACATGTGGAAAAATATGATAGTTACATGTGTCACTCTCTCCCACACATGGGTAGTTGAGTTGCACACTCACTTTTGGCCTGTTGTGCCACCTCTCATAACCACTATTTTGTATTTACCTAAGTAGTTTATGGGGTAGTTGGGTTTCTCACCCTCTTTTGGATTTATGTGCCACCTCTCTCATGTCTTCACATGAGGTTATGCCACATGTTTTGTCATTTACCAAGTAGGTGATAACCTCCCACCTTTTATGGGTAGTAGGAGTTAATGCACCTCTTGTATGTATTTTACCTTATTTTTCTATATATTGAGCACTCTCCTCTCACCTTTACTAGTTTGGCTAGTTCGGTGATTGTTTGGTGAGAGTCACAAGAGTATTCTCAAAATTCTCTTGCTTTGTCTCCATTGTTCTCTCATTTCATATTTTCTCTTCATTCTACTATTTTGATCTTTGATCATTTTTTTATTGGAGTTGCATGTGATCTACGACCAACATCGAATCTTGGCTCAATTCTCACTTCTCGAAGAATCTAACTTCATTTTATAATGATGTTCCTGAGTTCCAACATGTTGATACTTTTTCTTTCACATCATTTTATTCAGTGTTATTGCTTGTCATTCTACTAGTTAGTTCTATGGATGGTGGATGTGAAAATGAATATTGATGGGTATTTAGTTTGATTATATCAGCTATGCTATCTCATTTTTTATCTTATTTATGATGGGTCAGATGACCAAAATTTTGACAAGGTGGACAGATGATACAGGACAATTCAGGCGACAATTTCCTCACTTAAATATTATGTAAAAGTAGACTTTTGGTGGTCCAAAAGCTTCTCAATTGGGAGGAATGATCCAGGAGGATCCAAAAGACTAAAAAATTCATAGTCTCATAATTTGGTAGAACTAGCATCATTGCATAGAGGTCGTTGACACAATCTCGACACAACTTGAATTGAGTCAAAAGGAGACCGTATGCTCAAGATATGCTCAATCAAAGTTTGGTCAAAGCAGGGGTACTAGAGGCAAGATGCAATGGAAAGAAATTGATCATCACAAAACTAGCCAAATACAACGTCAAATTGAAGAGCTCGTCATCGCAAGTCCAACACCGCTCGTTTCATGTCAAACGAAGCTCGTACGCCAAAGATATGGCTAATCAAAGTTGAGGGTTGACTTTGCTGACTGGCCAGCACAATGATGACATCAACATGTTGAAGAGGTAGATTATGTAGTATGGACGATGACGTAGTAGCCTCCAACATGGATATGTGGCAAGATGACATGGCTCCAACATTGGCTTGCCGCAATCAGGGGCTAACAAGTGGATGCATCTCCAACTGCCACGTGATAGGTCTTCATTGTTCGAGGATGAAAGTTGTTTGTTTATTCAAAATTAATTCATTGGGGGTTCAAACCCCCAACCTTCTTGCCTCCATTAAATTTTCCTACCATTGTGCCATAGATCGCACCTATGTTATATGAGGCACTGATTTAATTTAAAGACTAGTGGAAGGAAATTTGTTGACCTCCTCGTAATCCACCAAGGCTCCCAACCACTAGGTTAAGTAGTTTCTTCGTCATAATGAGTGGAGATAAACAAATTTTACAAAGAGAAATGGTGGAGAACCTTAAAAAAGGGCTCGGGTTTAACCTGAGGCCTTTTCTAAAAGAGCTCAATTTTCTTTTAAAATATTTTTAAAGAATATTTAAAAGGTTTATAAAGATTTATAAAATCAAATAATGGGATTTCTTAAAAATAAGGGGTAATAAGCTATATTTCCAAGATTTGTAATATCGAAATGAGATTTAGGGAATATGGTAAAAATTATTGTTGTAACCCCTACGTAGCATGTGAACATGTATATAAGGGGGTAATTTTTCTCTTGTAAGATAAGTTTGGAAGGGGAAATTTTTCTTAAGAAGAGAATAAGAATATTGAGAAGGAATTTTGAAGGTGTTGGCAAGAGACGGTGAGAGACTTTGTAATGCAGGTTTTGAGGCTTGAATGATGTAATAAGGTGGAAAAGCTTGGTGTCATTAATAAAGCGGTCCTACATTAAGAAGCGGACCGAGAGACATAGCCCAAACATATGGGTGAACTCCATTAACAAACTTCTTATTGTCTCTCTATTCTTTCTTGCTTGTTTTAGCTTTAATTTTTTCTTTGAGTTTTAATTACGTTATTTAAGTAATTAGCTAATGTTTCATTAATTTGTGTAAAGAGTTAAGTAAACTCAATTTTGTAATTTCAATGGTTAAAGTACATAACCACACAATTCTGTTTGTGATTAGGGATAAATCTGTAATTAGGAGTAAAGTGCAAATTATTTGTAACCCTTAAATTACAGATCATAATCAAAATTTCAAACATTTAAAAAATTTATTTTTTGTCTAGGGCGCTCAACACTCTTAATCGGTGCTTTTGGCCCAAAATTTTCAAGATGACAAGAATTTAAATATTTTTTATTAATCTGGTCTTCAAATGAGTAAATCATTATTATAATTTATGTTATAAGCAAAATAGAGTGTCAAGGTAGTGTGAAATTGTCAAGGGTGACAATTTTTTATGCTATAAAATGTCCTTTTATCCTTCTAATGTAAAAAAAGTACAAATAGCTAATAACACTTTCATATGTGTTTTGGACAATGTACAGTTGAGATATGCAATCAAAGCATTCCTAATCTCTTGTTTGTTCCTGAATTGGCAAACAACATTCTTTCCATTTATCAACTTACAAAATCTAGGAAGATAGTTGAATTTACATCAACTTCAGTGACAATTCAAGACTCTTAGAGCAAAGAGATTTTTGTAGTGGGTGAGCTTGATCAAATCCCTCATGTTTACACATTTTCACACTTTTCTCCATCAGATTCATACTCATAGATTCATTATTCCACTTCTAGTATGGATATTTCATCCCCTTTGCTAGATCTCCTGTTGCATCATAATTTAGAGGCGCTTCATTGACAACATCTAGAGGTTCTTTCTAATAGAGGATCACAAGGAGCAGTTGAGCATCAACTTTTGGGAGGCTTCACAGTCTCTCTTTATTGTACTTTCTTTTTATCATCTTAGTTTTGGAGGGTAGTTTTTTCCCATGAGGCTTTTTACCTTTGTCCACCTTTTGGGAGAGTTTCATTGTAAATGGGTACCTCATTAGGCCTAACTTTTAGGACCCATCCATCCCCACCTAAGCCGAGCTTAAAGAGGGTTGTTAGAGTAAAATAATTTTTATTTAATTTTTATTTTACTTTATGTATTAAGCCACCTGGCAATGTGTCACTTGAAGAGGTAACTTTGAACTCTTCAAGGATGTGTGGCATTCCTCAGTTGCCACTTGGTGGAGAATTGTTTCCACCCTGAGTTGATCACTCCTATAGTGACTCAATCATCATCTTATATGTACATCCTCCTCATTGAGGATTACACACACTCCTAATCAATAATTTCACCTCTTGTATTGCATTCTTTAGTTTCATCTTGTGTGGCTTAGCTTGATACCAATGTTCCATGCAAAGATCTTAATTATACTAACATTGAAAACCATGTAATGGTATTTCTCTTATTCCATGTGCTTTCTTGCTAATTTTTGATAGATTATTAAATATGCTTATTTTTATGGAATTCTTATTTCTTATTTCTTATTTATTTCTTATTTATTTATGTATGCAAGTCTAGTTTCATTGGTAATTTATAGGTGTTCCCTTCTCCTCCTTGTAAACACTAACTCAATTACCAATTGGATTAGGGAATGGTATTGGAGGTGAATGATAAAATACCCTCTTATTACAAATCATAATATCTATTACCTTGGATAGAAATTAAGAGTAGATTCAATTCCCACCATACTAGTGTTATTCAAAATTGCAACTTTCATTTCATCTTAAGTAACTTAAAATTAAAATTTTCTATGAGAATTATGCTAGTATGTTTCCCTTGTTGTGCATGCACAGGGAAAGTTAAGTAGATTCAGCTAAAGTGATGTACATAAACTAATATTTAATGTAGTGCATGTACAAAATGGTGTTTTTATTAGCTTAATAAGATCTTTTACAAGAAACTATTGTATCTTGAGCTTAGTGATAAATCTTGGGGATTAGAACACACTAGGTACAGTTGCTAATTGATTTTTTATTTCTCATCGTTATCAATTTACATGTGTTTTTCATGATACCTCTAGGAACACCCTCCTAGGTTTAGTTAGTCCTAAAGTGAAGGAAATACCACCCACTCTCAAGCACTATGCTTTAGTTATCCATTTTATATTGATAATTTTATACCTTTTATCCTTGAAGATAAATCTCTGTAATTGAGGATAGCTTAATGCTCTAGGAATGTGGAGTTGAAACTTTGGGAACCAACAAGCCCAATACAAAGATTTCATTTAGAATAAAAAAAAGGAGTGGCTACATAATATCCTACTAAAGTGGTCAAACCCCTATTAAATGGTCTTTTGACCTCCATTGGTACCCAAATGGATTTTGTGTGTGCACTTAGAATTTACGAGTAAGGTTAGAATAATAAAACATGTGTAGAAAGTAGTGATAATTACATCATAAGATCTATTCAATATGCATAATATGTAAATGTAGAAAATTGTGAGATATAAAATCCAAGTGATGTGTCAAATGTGATGAAGAAAAGATTTAAACAAAATGCATAAAAAATTATTCACTAAATATATGCTAAATGTAATGATGATATCAAGAAATAAAAATGGACAAATTCCTCAAGTAAAGAGGAAACCTTAAGAGAAGATCCCTATAATTATGGAAGAATAAAAAGAAGCCCACATAAGAGGGTTTTCCTTGAGTCAATATTGACCACAAGAGGAAAGCTCTCTGGTAATAAAATGAAGAAGAGAAAGGAAAGTGGTGGAACTCAAGGGAAAATAGCTACAAAATATTACTTATTTTATGAGAAATGGAGAAGGAAAGGGGAGGGGAGCCACTCAAAGAAGGTGAAATAAGAAACCATCAACAAGCTCTATTTCAAATATAAAAGAGAAGGAAGAAGAAATTATTCCTAAATAATATTAATGAAATTATAAGATATGGAAAAGTGTAAATAAATATCTACGACAAATCATAATGTTAAATATGAAAGGAAGAAGGAATAAATTGAATAACTAATTTTTTCCCAAAAACAGATAATTGAGTATATTAAAAATTTGGTCATAATTTATATTCTAGAGTGTTGCAATAAAAAATGGAGATGAAAACCCACATCAAAATGAAACTAATCTTGTAGATATCAACATGGTTGCAATCCTTTGTGATAATAATGGGTCACTAGAGAGATTGAAAGATTTTTAGGGGGAGAGGATATAAAAGATGAGAATATCCATCAAAATAAGAATGATTTACTTGTGAGAATAAAGTAATGGATAATATAAATAAAAATAATTCTTATAAAATTAAAAAGGATAATTATTAAGAGAGATAAATGTTGCCCTAAAGGATTCTTAAATAGAAAAAATGGGAGTGATTGGATAAAATGTAGAAAAAAAGCATTTAGGATTGTTTATTGGAAAAAAAATAGAAAAAAGAGGGTTTGAAACATGTGTATAGGTTTAAAAAATTTAGGGGTGCTATTGTAGTTGCGACAAAGTCCCAAAATGTCAATCTAAAAAGATTGAGAATGAATAGGAAAAAGGTTAGGTACATTAGAAAAGGTGTAAAATCTAGAAAAAATACAAAGAACATCATATATAGTACTTTATAAATTAGAGAAAAGGCTATAGTAGATCACTAAACAAGACCTCAAACATGCTACAAGAGTAGATGTGCTAAAATGAGTGCAAATTATAGAGTAGCAATTATGGAGATTAGGCAATATCCAAAGCTACTAAATCGAAGGCTTCACTTGACTAGTTACCACATGGTCATAAGCCCAAGATAACATGATCATTAAGGGATGAATCAACTAGTAAGGCATGCACAACCAATCATCATTTATCATGCATATATTAAGCATGTGAAGCCACATAGATCCCAATATAAAAGATATATTATAAATCTCTAGATTATATTGTATCTCACTTTAAATTAATTACAAATAATCTCAAAGTATCATGACTTGGTTTAGGGAAACCATGAAAATATAAAAAATAAATAAAAGATAAAAAGATAGTTTAGTATAGGTCACTAAAATATGGATTTCAAATACTATGGTTTCTTCAACCCTTTAGAATAGAAAACAATAAGGTTTATATAAACTTCCAAGTTTAGGGTATAGTGAGCCTCTCCCTTCCTAGCTAGTCATAATCATAAAAACCACAACTTGAAAGATCTATAGAATCCTCTTAAACCGATTTCACCAACAAAACAAATCTAAAGTCCCACTAATGATGTGTGTGCATTCAATTATTTGTAGGCCTTATTTCATAATTAGTTAGAAATTTTAAAAGATTTTAATGTCTAAAGGGTTCAAATTGTTATGATGCTCATAGCTTTGATATAGTAGGACATTGATTGGATTAATTTTTATACCAATAGAGGATAAATACCTCATTAGATATGCACACATAGTACTTGCAAAGACCCAACTTTTCTAATTATTAACATGTATTAATGGCCATCACATCGCCCATGCTTTTCCAAGGGTTACCTTCTTTCTCTTGATAATTGTAGATAACATGGGTGAAGTCTAAATTTCATTAACTTTCTCAACTACATTATCTTAAGCCACACCATAGTACCCAAATTAAATTTTCATCCACAATCATCAATCCCATCACCATGACGCTCCTTAGATTCTCCTTGTAGAGTTGTCACCAAATTGGGAGTTAATGCTTTGATTGGATCACTCCCTACTTTGGGATCACCATCTTGAAGCAAAAGCCTTGGTATTGAAGGTTGGTTAGCTATTCCCCACCATGAAATATATATATGATTCAACAAGAGTTGGCATCTACATAAAATGAATTGAAATCCAAACTAAAAGTCCTATAATCAAGAAATGAGCACTAAATTTTGAAGAAATAATTGAAATACTCCTAATTTCACCATTATAATTCCTATAAAAGTTCATTAAATGATCTCAATGCAAACTTAAATTTAAATCATCTCTAATTATAAGAAGAAACAAATTCAAACATGATCCTTGATTACTTCGACTTGGTTCCAAAGAATGGTGTTTTAGTATGGAGTCAGTGCAGCTGAGACTCTCCCTCTGGCCCAATGCTTCACTGCAATATATACAAGTTAGAGGGAATAGTTATCGGCTACCAAAGAAGACATGCTTACAGATTCTTGGCCAAGTTTCATTCCATTTGGTAGCACATATTAGCACTTATTAATAACCAACTGCCTTAGGATTTTGTTCTCTTGTGCTTTAGGAGTTCACAAGGCCTGTAGTGGATGGGCATCAAGTTCATCAAGAGGGATAAAGGTGATGTGGTTATGGAATTATGTTTTATCAATGGCGTAAGCTTCATAGGCATTCAGGGACCTGAGGGAGAGAGGAGTGAGGTGACATGGTGGCAGAATCTAGAAACACACAAAGGGCTGGAATGCTGCATTGGCAGTAATCTATTTGGATTGGTGGGGCTTTAAGGGGTTATGGGGAAAGGTGGAAAGAGGGATGTAGGAGAGTCATTGGATCAAAGAAAGAAGATTGGTAATAGTTGCATGTGTATTGTTGGATGAACTGGTGATTGTCATGCCATGAACATGAGCCAATCAAGATGAATCACAGAGAGGAAGTAGCAGAAACTTAGGCTAAGGAGAAAAAGAGCAGTGTGAAATACTTGAGGATGTCACTTCTGTCTACTTAGAATACCTTCACCTCTTAAGGCATAAAATTTTTCATCCTTTACCTTTGTCCCTACTAACGAGATGAACATGATATACTATTTAGGGCCTTTGATCTAATAGCTCATGAGAGTCCAAAATTACACATAAGATTAGTAGAATCCAAATCTTTATGTGGATTATTGATTGAGATGAATCAAAAATGCACATTTATCATCTACAACAGGTCATTGAAAGGAAAGAATTGAAATAGATCTTGGGTGATTAGTGGTAGTCAAGTAACAATGAAATTAAATGCCAGGATAAAATTAGTGACCATGGCAAGGATTGCCGAAATATGAACAACCTACCATGAGGAGGAGGTATAAGGGGGTTACACCAACACCACTTAATGTCATTGTAAAATTTCTCAAATCAATTATTGATGATGTGTTGAGAAATAAATCATATGGACTAGTTAAGACTCAAACCTAGGACTTGCTAGAGTGATCTACCAACTAATCTACTATCCCCTTTATGGCTAGTTTATTGTGGGTTTGAATCTAGTTTATTTCTAACACCCCCCTTTAAGCCACACTACAGATGCTTGGGGCTCTCAGCCTAGCTCGGATACCACTAGTTGAGCTACAACTCATACAAACCAACTAGAACTTGAACTTAGGACCTTCCATTTGCTACTAGAGTGCTCTACCAATTAAGCTACTAGACCCTTTGTGGCCAATCCATCATCGATTCAGGTGTAGCTTATTTCCAACACTCCCCCTTAAGCCACACTACAGGTGCTTGGGGCTCCTAGTCTAGCCATGATACCACTTTTTAAGCTACAAAAAACTCATATGGACCAACTAGAACTCAAACCTAGGGCCTTCCATTTTCTATTGGAGTGCTCTACCAACTAAGCTACTAGCCCCTTTTTGGTCAATCCATTGTTGGTCTATGCGTGGCTTATTTCCAACATGATGGCTACAAGATAAATTATAAACCAGAACTCATAGGACAATAGGGTCATACTGAAAATCTAGATCATGACACTGCAAGAAATATTAAAGGGGATGTGCAAGCAATACTAGTATGGTTGTGAGATTTGGGAACCTAACTTTGTAATGCTAGTTAGCTCGGGTTGACAAAATCGTTATTTCCATGCTATCTAAAAAATTGAATATAAGAAATCAGTTCTACATGCAATTATGTTGATTAAATTTGGCATTCATCCTATTCATAATTAATTGTAAATTTCATGTAGTTATTTTGCTTCATAGATTAAGATGTTTGGTATTTACAACAATTGGGTATAATAGATATCCATTCAAGGTTCTCAAATCATCCATGAAGTAATACAAACAAGAATTCAAGAACATCCAATATGTCTAAGATACAGATTTCTTGCAAACAATTGATATTACTATCAATTATCCTCGTTCTAATACTATTGCTCTCAATATGTTGGAATGAGATGTTCATGAAAGATGCATTCTATAAAATATATATAAAATCAATTTAAACAAAATCAACATCGTCATTATCAACAAGAATGTTATCATTACTTGGAACATTATAAATTCATATATAAAAATGAACCCATTATTCCTCCCGAATATACTAAACTTGTAACTATCATTAACTACACATGGGATTAGAGCACTTTATCCATAAACCCTAGTATGAACATTGACCTCATCTTTTTGGTTTGGAATTGCACAAATTCAGCTTTGAGGGCAAGTGAAAGCGAAAGCATCCTTGAATTACGGCTGTAGAAGTGGGGTGGCTTACCATTAAGGCGTGGAGAGCACGTGATGTTATCACAATCATTCCTCAACTTCACCAAACGAAACGGACAAAGATAAGACACATGAAAAGGGCATATTTTAAAAATACCACAGTTAACTTTCTTTCAATTCATTTGGTTTTCAAGCCCAAATCTCTTTTGGTTTAAGTAGCCGACTTCGTGAAGAACGTGCAAGGGACTCTGGATTTCTAAAGTGGCATATTATATATTAATGTAACAATATGATGATCTAGTAGATGACCATGTTTTAATAAAGTATGATTATATCATTTGAGGTGTACAAAATACGATATAATGCGATTATAATAAAGGAAAATTTTTAGTTAAATATACTAAAATAATTATTATTTAAAAACATATTAATAAGGTAATAATGTGTGTGAGATTATATCATTTGAGCTGTATGAAATAAAAGATAATGTGATTGTAATAAAGGATCACATGGACAAATTATTGGAATGAATAAAGATAAAGAATTACGTTTCTAGTAAATTACATTTGCACATTTTTTTTATGAACCAATGTCTTATATGTTATTTTGTATAAAAGAAATGTAACACCATACACTCACCTGGAAACATGATACAGAGTGAGGGAGATGAAATCCATATCCTAAAGTCTAATAATACGGTACTACATAAATTCGATTTCTATGGCCTGCACCAAGGAATTGCCAGAGATCAGTAGTGCCAGATAGAAGTTGCTAGTAAATAATTATACTTTTTCATTACTTAGCCTTCAAATGGATAGTTGTCCAAACATTTTTTTTAACTTGAAGAAAAATTCACTAACAAAAAATTAGAATACAAGAACAAGACAACATGTTGCAAAAAAAGGTAGAGAGATAACCATTATTGCATCCTACAACATTCACAAAACAATGATCATTAAACATGAATGATCACTATCAAAACTCTATCCAAGATCACAAAGAAAAATTTATACAAAACCAAGACAATTTGAAATAGGCAACGTGATTCAAGGCATGTTTCTCTCCTGTGTGCTAAAGCAAGAGAGCCACAACTTTGAAAATTATCTTCTTTAAGAATGTATTTCAAAGATAGAGAAGGCCAAGAAAAAAAATGATGAAGGCCCAATTGACCCTCCTTGTTGAATACAAAAAATCCAACCACAAAAGTTATTAGACATTCTATTAAGTTACCATAACATAATTATTGCTTAAAATTCATCCATATTCCTTTTCATAAGCCTAATTTCTCCATCATAGTTCCTTACAAGAACCACCATTAGTTGCAATTTATCTTTCTTGTTTAACCTCAATATTACATGTTCCATAGAAAGAAGTAAAGGCTACATCAAAATTGGTAAGCCACCATAGAGGAACCCTAACCCATAATTTATATGTTATTG
>VDFB02080251.1:0-13619 GCA_007258455.2 Sequoia sempervirens
GAAACCTCTAAATGTGAGCCAAAACATGCAAAAATCCTCCTTGCTTTAATCAATTCGCCCATGATAACTTAAAGTCCATTCTTGCATGACAAATCTTCAGTTGAATCTATAGTTGTGACTCAGCTTTACATAATGTTCTTTATTTGTATTTTAAGATGATGAATTAATTAAATGATTTATAATGAATTAATTAAATGATTTATAATGCATCATTTAATTAATTCACTTACATTGAGTAATACAAATAGAAGATAAATAATACACACACTTAGCATGTATTTGAATATGCATTCTCCACTAAATAATCATCAGCCGAATACCATGCAATATTTTAAAATCTCACAATAGTCGACCACCATCAGGAAGCATATTAGGCCGACCATACTTGGCTTATATTTTGCATTCTTTTGAAAAAAGGATTGTTTGATTTAAATATTAAAATAGCCATAAATGATTATTTTAATATTTAATGTATGATAGTACTTCCTTTTGCGCAATATAAGTAAATATTAAGGTAACCATTTGTGGTCATTACCATTAATATTTAAATACAATTCTGACTTGTCAATTTCATGCAAAAAGAGTGAATCTAACATCAATCTAAAATAGATGAATAAGGTAAAAGGCAAAGTCACGACCCTTTTAATCATTAGGCTAATTGACTTTGATAGTCAATACCATGGTGGTAATAAAATCAAAAGATTTTCCTTCTAAAACAATGGTCAAAATACTCTACCATTCAAATTAGGCTTTATTGAAAACTCTCAAACCCTAACATAAGCTCATACTCATTTGCATCTTCTGGAAAAGATCCCAGCACCGCCATACACTATGGAGAAATAGGGTTTTGCTGGAAAACGCGATGATTCTGATCTTTAACCTTTGTGAGTCAAATCTCCACCAAGGAACAAGAGACTACAAACTTGAAGCATCATGTAACCTATTTTCTATGTAAATTGGCTGCCAATGGAAGCTTGATCTGGGCGCATTCATGCAGAAACCATGCAAAATACGCTTGGTAAGTTTGTCTTTGTGCTTTTTGTGTTTGATTGGTAACAAAAACTTTCCATTTCTGCATAATCTTTATACATTCGGCCTACTTTTCTTTGCTAAAAGACACAATGAAAGGCTCCCTACTGTCAACCATTTTGGGTTTTGTTCTTTGTGTTTTTGAATGTATTTCATGAGATAGCAACTTTAAGAGGCATTCTGATCTTTAACCTCTGTCTACGCTGAAATCCATGGCTTCTAACATTATATGCCGCTCTATTTTAACATTGCTTTGATAAATGGTGTAACACCTTGCATTGTAGAATTTGTATTATGCACATACCACTCCATCTTGAAGACGCGGTTGTATATTTATTCATTCTTGACATGGTGACTACCTGAATTTGTGAGTTCGATACTTATCATTCATGTGCCAGAAGAACATTAAAGAAGTATTCCTTTGATAACCTACAGTTATCAGAAATTTGTCCTGTTAAGATAATTTGTTATCATGAATTTCTATTTGAATGAATACTTGCTCTGCTCTGGATATTTGTAGGTTATCTTGATGAAATATTTGTATGTTTTCCATACTACAATCTCTTTCATTACTGTTCACTTGACTTTTGTGACCATCTCTCATACCATGAATTTTGTTGTTGTCTTTTATATTCCTTGACTGTATAATGCATATAGTGAGCACTGTCATTCTCTTGAAAATCTCAACCACTGTCTGATATGCATTGTCACCTCAACTGCCTCCTCCTCTATTTGGTTGTGTTGTTCATTTGTGATAGTTGCTACTCATAAATGAGGCTTGAATTGGATCTCCATGTAAGATTCTAAAATATGTTGCACCTTACCTTTAACAGTGAACTCAAAAGATCTAAAATCTGTTGCATCTTACCTTTAACAGTGAACTCAAAAGATCTAAAATATGCTGCATTCAAAGAAGTTTGCTTTAAACAATGGAAGGAAACTACTAAATGTATAATTGTTTCAATCATGCTATTCCTCCAATTTTGTCTCCTGTAGAAGCTCTAAGACAATTTTAAAACTTGAATGCTCTGCTTTCCTTTTTGGTGTGAAAAGGTGCTCCATACCTCTCATTAAGATGCAAATTTGAATGCAAGGTGAAGCTCTAAACTCTAGATGATGTTTTGTCCTGATTCTTTCATATAGCAATGCTCTTATTATAGTCTTGTAGACTTGTAACTTTTTGTGTTATCAGCACTTGCTGATCTACTACCCTTCATGATGCACTCACCTTGTATCTTGTGCTTTTGCATGCTGAAAACTGACTTTCACTGTATTTTGTTACTATCCAGTATATACCTTGAGCTGCATACATAATGCTCTGTAGATAGCAACCTCTCCTTAGCATTGCTTATGCAGATTTACATTATATTAAATTGCTTTTATTTTGAACAATGGTTGTTCTAAATTTACTGCATATGCTTGAAAAGGTCAAGGCATTATTGGTGCACATTCTTTTGATGATGTCTCTTGATTATGATTTGCAAAAAATTATCTCATACAGTCATATAGATTGCCCTTCTGGTAACTATGTAGACATTTCACTTGATGATAAAGCTCCATTTTGGTCTTCTGTAGACTGTAACTTTATGATTTGAAAGCTAAAAGTTGTATTCAGTTTGTAACTTATAATCATGCCTCTTGTACCACGTAATACATAGGGTTGTTTGTTGTGAAAGACACTCCTATAACAGAAAAATTGTAGGAGAACTCAAGAATGATTTGAGATTGCATCTTTATCAACTGTATTCAACGTTATTGAGCAAAGGAAGAATGTAGATTTTCTCTATTGAACCTTCTCCAAGATATGACTTGAAAGCTGCTACTTTAATTTTTCTTTGAGTTACTTTCATGATAGCAGTCTTATTTTACGACTGTAATTGACATCAATGACTCTCATGCATGAATAAATGAGAGATATCCTCTTGATATGTTGGGCTCAACCCTTGTGGGAGCCCGTTTTACTCCACATATCTAATAAAATGTTCACGAACATGATGAACATGTTCCTACACATTGAAACAGACATGTTAGCAAAATAAAAGAAGTTGAAAGCTTCCATTTAGTTATGTTTTTCTTGATTGTCAGCCTCTCATCTGATGAATGCTTGATTTGATGCAAATTACATTCCTATTGGTAGTGTAGGCATAAGGCAGAATGTAATTAATCATTGCTTAGAGTATAACTCTAACGCCATTCCTTTACAATTTTGCAAGTTCATGGAGTGAGGAAATGAGGCTGATGCAGCTTGGAGACGCGACGACTGAAGACATCCACGAAAGTGATTCATCATCACAGGCAATGATGAATTGCTCCTCTTCTTTGCACTTACGTTATTTTCAGTAGTGTAGTTTTCATTAAATTTTGTATTCATCATTTGATTATCATAATCAAATTCAGTTACTCTCGCGGCTTGTGCGAGATTTCAGTGTTTTTACAAAATGAATAAAAAGCATTATTATGCAAATTCTCAATTTTCTGTTTCAAATACTTGCACAATAAAACTGTAATTCAGATGTAATCTGATCTTTATGATAAAAAATGAATACTTCAGCAGCAAAATTTGAAAATTTCTATACCTATAAATGATGAATTCAATTCAGCTCTACCTGTTTGAGCTCGTAGTGAAAAATAGGTAACAATAACCAGAGTTGTAGAGCAGTGAAGTTCTTGCCAAAATGTGCAAGAATAGCCCTATTTTTATTTATTGTGTTCGCTATGTTTTAGCAACAGTGTTGATATTATAACTTAATAGTAATCTTGAAATTTGTCAATGGTGACATGTAATATCATAAAAAAATTGTTGAAATAATGTGTTAAGCAATCTATTGATAGACCTAATCAAGGATACTTATAAGCATGATATAATGATTTTACTCCAAATGAGAAAAATGGCATGGGTACATTAGGTCACATCATCATTTGTAGCATGCTCATCTAGGACTACATCAAAAACAAAGTCGTGCTTCTCTACATATGTTGTCAAGTCCACCTGAAGGAAAACATTTGTTTCAATCATAATACAACGTTGTGGTCTCTAAGCTCAATGCTACTATAATTGATTTCAAAATCTAGAGAAAACTAAGCTGCTCAAATTCACTATGTTACCCAATAGATATAATTTTTGAAATGTTTGGTGATGCTTTGTGTTCTAATCAACACCTCATTGTTTTAAAGCATACACTATTTCCACTATTGAACGCAATGAGAATGGCCAATAAACATTTAAAGCAGTACATCTCTGTCTTCATAATTATGCATTGCTCTTAACTTGTAAAAAGCAAATTGGACCATAATCTATGGAATTTTGTTAAGCATCACATTTCTTTATTCATAAGCACTTACAACCTTATGCCAAGCTTGAATAAAATAAGTTGTTATTCACAAATGCAAGTTGAATATGAATCAATAAAGAAAAAAGATAATAATGAACTATTATAAAGGATACAAAGAAATCATATAGTACACATACTACAACATCCACAAGCCATGCAAATTTGGCTTTAACAATTCTGACTCTAGAGTCCTTACAAGTATACTGAACATAACACCATAACAAGAAAATGGAACATGTGTTATGTTCACATCCTTAGCCATTAAAAATAGCTCTAATTTCAGTCACTGGAAGTTTCATGTGCACAATGATCAAAGTAAAAGCTAACTCTCCTTAATGAACTTTCTTCTTCCATCTTTTTATATGTTTCTTGTTCTCTTGCTTCCATCTTTTTTGAAGTGCTCTTACAAAAAAGTATAATATATCGTGTTGCTTCACTTTCAATGTGATAGCAAAGTAACTCATATTTTTCAATTATTTTAGCCCCTTTGTTTTATCTTGCAACTTCTCTTGAAGTAGACTTTTTGGGGAAAAAGAATGTCCCAAAGCTTTTAGCAATAGGAGTCTGATTATTGTGATTTAAATAAACATGACCCTAATATCTATTAATTTCAAGAATTCTTGTGTCTCATTTTGAATTTTTCTAATGTTTGGAAGGTATTTTTCAACCTTAATTTTGCCTTTTTCAAAAGGTAACTCTTATGAGAACTACCATGGAGGAGAAAAAAAAACTGCTAAGAAGGGTGTGTCTGTTTTGGATGCTCCTAGCAAGCCTTTCTATGATCCACAAGCAATAGGCACTCTCATAGATGAGTTACAAAGATCCATTCAAAAGACCTCTGACAAACAAGTGAAACTTTGGAATTTGAAATAGTATTTATGTTTATAATTTTCTTCTATGTTTCTATCTACTTAAGATTAAAAAACCTTCTAGATTATCATATCACCTTACAAACATGTATGCCTAATTTCCTAAGATTTTATATAGTTCTGACTTGTATTTCTTGGCAAGTTCGGAGACTAACATGATAAAGGTCAAATTCTTCCAAGAAAAAGAAATTGGCAAAATGTGAGCTTACAAGAAATTTTAGCTTGTTTTAATTCAAGAAATGCAGTTGAATTTACTAATACTACAAGCTTCTCCAATGCAGAAACCTTCCTTTATAGAAATTTGGGCATCAACCCCACATTCTTCTCTGCAACAACCATTCAAATTTGAAGCCATCATTTTTCAATAAAGCAAAAAAACAAAAAAAAAACATGACTATTTAAGTTTTTTGACTTAGTCAAAATAGAAGATCATCTAAGTCCTAGGTACTAAGCCTCTTATACCACAAATATGGACATGAATACCTCTCAAAAATAAACTATTTCCTCTCGCTAGTGCACTCAAATTTTATAGTTGTTAGTTTCTTTGCTCTGATTTTCAAACTCTCCAAGTTGAAATAGCATCCAACTTATAACAGTTTTTTGATCAAGTCTAGCAAGCAATGTCCTTCCCGTTTGCCACTATTATTGCAACTATGATGATGGAACCGTATAAATTGTCCTTATGGACAAAACTTTAATTGCTAATTATATTTGAAAAAATTCAATTTGTCAAATATGTTTTGTTATTATATAATTTGCATGTATATTTTAATAATAGATAAATATTTAAAAAATATAAAAATAAAACTTTCAATAATTATTAATAACTAGTTAAAGAAAAGAGCTTGTTTATAAATTATGAAATGTCATATAATTTATTAAAAATTAAAAATTATGAAACAATATAAATAATAAATTCAACTATTTAATCATTATTATATTAATAATAATAATAATTAAAATATCTAAATATTAATAGTTAAAAATGCTTTAAAATTTTCATATTAACTTACAAAGTTTATATTATAAAATTATATAAATAATTTATTTAATTTTAATGATTTAAAATTAAATTTATATTTTTTACTTTGACTTTTTTAGAATAATATTTATATATTTTGTATGCAATAATAATAGTTACATATTTTGTATATAATAAAAATATTTTAATAATATTCAAGTAAAAATTATATAGTATTTAACATTACATTTAAATTAATTTTTCATTTCATATACTTTAAATTTATATATATATAAATCTAATATTATAATTGTGAATTTTGTTACAATGGAATGTGAAAATTTAGATTAAGTTAATTGTTAAAACACTATTTAAACCGTGTGATGATTGGATGAATAATAGACAACTTTTAAGATTAAATGGATAATCTACAACAACACCAATAGCATGGTCTTAGTGGCAAAAAAAATGCCTTCAAAAATTGCTATAAAAATGTTTATGTTCAGGATTCTTGAAAATCTGCCCTTATGGCCTCAGCCAATGAAATTGAATTTTCAAAATTAATTTTAAGAAACTTAAAATATAATGTATTAAAATTAAATTATAATGTATGAAAAAGAAAATAATAGATTTTGATTGGTTGCAACCAAAATAATTAATCACTAGTGGTCTTGCTATCGTTCCATGGCAGAAACTAATAATTACAAGTTCATTGCATTAAGTAGCGTATTTAAGTTGGATTGTTTTTGGTATCTTCTTTTTTTTTTATAAAAGAGGGGTAAAAACTTTATTGAAGATCAGAAATAAAGCATTACATCACAGCAAAAGGCCAAAGCCCCAAGGAACCAAAAAAATGACTAAACAACACAAGAGCCAATCAACATCCAACATCAGTCTCTTCTCTTTCCTCAGCAATAATCGTTTCCAGATCACGATGGAGCTCCTGGGAAATCTGCTCCCACCTCTCAATCTTCCAGCCATCAAGCTATTCTGAAGCCCATTTCGCCAAGCAATCTGTAGCCCTATTCCACTCCATCGGAATATGGACAAAAGACACCACTTCCATCAAGGAACTAATCTGCAGAATCTGCTGAACCAGCCTCGCCAACTGCCAACTGACATCAGCCATCTTCCTAACATTAAGCAAGTTAACCAAAACTTGTGAGTCAGACTCACAAATAACCTTTCTCCACCCCAAAGCAAAGGCCTGTTCCAGAGCGAAAAGGATCGCCAGACCTTCCATCAGGTTAACAGTCTGCACTCCTTCAAAGACAGAGAAGAAGAAAACCACCATCCCTGAAGAATCCCTACCAACCCCCCCAATTCCTGCAGGCCCCAGATTTCCCCTAGAGGAGCCATCAGTATTAATCTTTAGAACCCCAACAGGAGGGGGAAACCACTTACATGTTCTCATCACTTTCTTCCTTGCCCGCCTTCCCCTTCGAACACAAGCCAAAGCCGAGGACATCTCCTGAAGTCCCAGTCTCTCCACCTTCTCAGCATCCTCTTTCTCCAAGGGATACACCACCTCACTCTTCGCTTCCACCGTCTCCTGAATCATACCCATAATCCTCTGCCAAATCTGTTGAATGACCATCTTTTCACCCCGAAAGATTCTACGATTCCGCTCCAACCAAATTTGCCAAAGAATGAAGGTAGGCCCAACATACCACACATCCTGTAAGAAGGTTGCCATTGCGGGAGGTCTGCCAAGACTACTCCAGAAATCCACCAAAGAGGAAGCATGAACACAAGGGATTTTCCAAGCCTCCCACCAAAAATGCCACAGCCTCAAGGAGAAAGAGCAACGAAAAAACAAATGAGCAGAATCCTCCTCCCCATTCCCACACAAAACACACCTAGAAGGGCCCTGAAATCCCCGCTTCTGAATATTGTCCCAAGTCAAGCACTTCTTCCATGCCAAAGTCCAAATGAAGCAATTGCACTTTGGCCAAGAAAACTTATCCCAAACTCTCTGCCACCAACGAACCTCCACCCTGTCCAATTTGTGAGATAAGAGAACCTGATAGCCAGAGGCAACAGTATAAACACCCTTAGGGTTGGGGGACCAAGATAAAACATCTCCATCCGGGAGGGAGCTACAACTCCTGCTAGAAAGGATACGTTGCAATTCCGCACACTCCTCCTCCATCCCAACCACAGGCCAATCTTCATGATTCTTCCACCTAGCCACCCTCAACTGGCCATGGACAGATATTGACTTAAAATCACTCACCCTAACCCAACCAACTGCAGTGAACCTGTGACAAAGGGGCAACAGATGAGGAAACTGGGACACAATAGGGGGAAAACCGTCCCAAGAATCCAACCAAAAGTGAGCCTCCAGCCCACTTTTGCAAATCCAAAACAACCCATCCTTGACGAGAGCAGCCCCTTTCTTGAGTGTATCCCAAATCACCGAACCTTTCCCCACCAAAGGATAGCGGGGAATATCCATCTGAGGGATCTCTGGAAAATATTTGTGGGATAAAATCCTAGCCCAAGTCTGACCCTGCTCCACACACCACCTCCAAAACAGTTTAGCAGCAAGTGTTATCCCAGACAAAGATGACTGCCTCAATCCAAGACCGCCACAGTGCTTCGGGCTACAAACAATTTCCCATCTAACCAGACTCCATTTGGAGGATGATAAATTACCAGCCCAAAGGAACTGTCTAATTAAGGCATCAAGATCTTGAACAAAACCAACCGGGGCCACCTGGAGCATACATCTATAAATGGGGAGAGCTTGAACCACAGATTTGATCAGCTGAACCCTTCCAGCAAAGGACAACCACCTATGGGTCCAATGGTTAACTTTTGTCCGAAACTTATCCAAAATACTCTGCCAAGAGTCCCTGGGCATCCTTTTGACAGAGATAGGAATACCAAGATAGGTTAGAGGAAGGGAGCCAACCTGAAACCTTAAGATATTAGCAATCCTCCGCTGGATAGGACCAGGAGTATTGAAGAAGAAGATTGAGGACTTATCTTCATTAATTCGTTGACCCGAGGCAAGAAGATAAACATCCAGCACCGCACACAAATGTGTAGCCTCCCTGATAGTAGCCATACCCATCAGTGTGGTATCATCCACAAACTGCAAATGAGACTGTGGGGGAATATTACCTCCCCATCGCCACCCCTGAATGAAACCCATCTCAACATTCTTTTTCAACAATCGGCTGAGACCTTCAGCCAAGAGCAAGAACAGATAAGGAGAAACCGGGTCGCCCTGACGTAGACCCCGGGAAGCACAAAACAACTTTGAGGGTTCACCATTAATCAGAACAGAGAAGGATACTGAAGTAACACAACTCATGACCCATTGGATCCACTCATCCCCAAAACCAAAAGCCCCAAGGATATTTTGAAGAAAGGACCAACGAACTCTGTCATAAGCTTTGGCCATGTCCAGCTTGATGAACATTGCCTTATCCCTGGAAGTGGCCATAGAATGAATGGTTTCAGTAGCTATAACCACCCCATCCAAAATTTGTCTGCCCGCCACAAAACCACTCTGCTCCTCAGAGATCAAAACTGTGAGCCAATTTTTCAGCCTATCCGCAATTATTTTAGAGATAATTTTATAGATCACATTACAAAGAGAAATGGGCCTAAATTGACTGAGCCTATCTGCCCCCTCACATTTGGGGATAAGAGCCAAAAAGGTAGAATTCAGAGCTCGTAACATCTGCTTGTTCCTCTGAGATTCCTGGACTACCGCCAATAAATCAAGCTTGATAATATCCCAGAAATCTTGAAAGAACTCCACCGGAAAGCCATCAGGACCAGGGGCCTTCCCTTTCTTCATCTGGAACACCGTTCTCTCCAGCTCATCCATCGAGATATCACTCATAAGAGACTCATTCATGTCCATAGTGACCAAAGAAGGGATGCAAGACAAAACTTGAGCCTCCTCATTGGGAGCCCCCTGGGGATCCTCCCTGAATAGAGACTCAAAATACTGCACTGCTTCACACGAGATATCCTTAAAAGAGGAAAGAGGCTCACCATTGTCGTTCACCAGGACAGAAATAGCATTCCCATGTCGCCTGGCTTTGACAGAATTGAAGAAGAAAGCAGTATTCTTGTCTCCCTCCTGAAGCCATTCAATTCGTGCCTTCTGTTTCCAATAGATCTCTTCACGCAATTCACACTCCTCTAAAACTCTCAATGCCCTGGCTTCCTCTTGAAGTAAATGAGCAGTCACACCATTATCCCTAATCACCCTTGTAATGCTATTCAACCCAGCTTGGGCAGCACACTTAGCTTGAAAGATGTTCCCAAAGCACTGACGGTTCCAACGCTTAAGCTGATATTTAACAAATTGGAGAAGCTTAGCGAAAGTATACATTGCCGTACCAAAGGCAGGTCTACCATTTCTCCACCATTCAGTCATGTAATCATGAAGAGAGGGCTCCCGTAGCCACATAAGCTGGAACTTAAAAGGGGGCGACTGGGGCACATGAGCTGAAGAAACAACAAGCTTGATAGGCCAATGGTCGGACCCCCTCCAATCCAAAATTTCTGAGCTAGAAGACCACAAGCCACCAACCCAAAAACAAGACACCAGGAACCGGTCAAGTCTTTCAGAAATGCAGAGATCCCCAAGCCTTCGATTGCTCCAGGTGAAAAGACCATTATTAGGCTTTACATCAACAAGATTCAAAGTAGAAATATTATCCTGAAGAAGCAAAGCAGAAGGCTCCAGCCTAGCACTACCACCCCGCTTCTCAGCCAACTCAGAGATAGCATTGAAGTCACCAGCCATGATCCAAGGATAAAAAGGCACCATACTCCGAACAAAATGAATATGAGCCCACAAAAATTGCTTACCCCGAAAATCAACAGGAGCATAGATATTAGTGAGGAGGATAGACTCCCCAGTCTCAAAGCAAGAAGCAATCATCGAGATAGAAGACTTGTTGGACATCCACCAAAGAGGGCGGATCTTCCGTGGATTCCAAAGGCAAGCCACTCCACCCGCAGACCCTTGAGCACCAATGCATTGGCACTCCCCGCTTCCACAACTTAGGAGATAAACCAATCATGCATTCAACAGATAACTTAGTCTCCTGTAAGAACAAAATATCAGGAGATTGACTTCTAACCAACTCACGAACAGCCTTTTGTCGAGGGCTGCTTGTTCAAGCCCCTTGCATTCCAAGATAGAACAATCATTTCAAAGAGCTAGAGAAGTGTGAATCCAAAGTCTTAACCGACCCAGACTCCACAAGAGTTTCCCCAGCTAACTTAATCTTTTCCATATCCTTCTTCCTGCCAAGCTTTGAAGATTTCTCCCCCAACCCTTTTTTGAGATCCTTCTGGTGTATACCCAAAGGAGAAGGAGAAGACTTGAGATTCTTACCTACATCTGAACTCGCATGCAAAGCCAGAAAAGAGTTGTCTCCCCCACTCTTCTTCATTTCCACAGAAGAGATTGGCTCCACTTGGGCATCCATTGGAAGGTCAGTCACCATTTGCAAAGCACCAGAATCATGTGTATCCTGAGTAGCCCCAGAAGGAGGAACCTCCTGCCCAGAACACACAATACCCTGATCCAAGTTAACCAAGCCCGGATTCACTTCCTGCTGATCCAGATCATCCAAAACCTCAAATCTGTTAAAAGAGTCTTCATCTTGTCTTTCCTTCCAAGTCCTCTTTTGGCCTCGGTTTCTGTTACGATTCTTCACAGGGGTGAAGCCATCAGAACCATCACCATCCCCAGGAATGGGGTTCTTTCCCTTATCTTCCCTAGGTGGGTTATGGGAAGGCTGAGAATTAGGAGTCTCTCCAGGCCTAACCCTTGGACATCTTCGTTGCAAGTGACCATATTCATGGCATAGACGACATCGGAAAGGAAGTGTTTCATAGTCTAAAGACTGAACCCAAGAGTAAGGACCCACAAACATGTCCAAAGAATCTGGTAATGGTTTACTAAGATCAATTTCCACACAGATGCGAGCAAAAGTGATTACCTTTTTGAACTGAGTCTGCAGCGAGGAACCAACCGGCTTCCCAAGCATCGACCCCAACAGATGCAAAACATCATCCCGCCAGCATTCCACAGGAAACCGTGGGAGCCGAACCCACACCGGTACACGAGTTGGAAGCTCCTCAGCAGGGTTAAAACCAACATGCCACGGTTTAAGAAACAGACCAACCTGATTATAGAAATAAGGGCCTCCTTCGAAGACCTTATTTCGATCCGCCATGCAATCAAAGGTAACCATGAAATAATTATTTGCCAAAAGTTTTATATCCATCTCACCCTCTGGCGTCCAAGTCCGTCGAGCCCAAGATTCCAGAAATTGCAACGATATCCTCATACCCAGAAACTTACAGTAAAAGGAGTGCCTTGAATAATATTCAATATCTTCCGCAACCATTTCCAAAGGAATAACCAGTTTCGGCCTCTCCTTGCAACGTTCCAGGCAGCCATTAATCTTCGTGATCCGAGCTCCACTAGACGAGCCCACTCCATCTAGCCCCGTTTCCGGCATGAACAAATTATTATTGAAAACTTTCGAAGCGTGTTGAGGAGACTTCGCACCAAGCGCTGAACGGAAATCCATTTGAGGGTTTTCACCTGAGGTCTCCCCGGGAGACATAGTACCTAACTTATAGTGGGCATGCAAAGCCTTCAAGAAATAAAAATCTGAGACAAGGGTTTCAAAGCCCCCCCCACAGCTCACCACGATCCACTGGCCAAAGAACAAAATACACCGCTAAAGGGAAACCCCACACAGACCAGGCACCAAAGGCGCACCCCTATCTGCACACCCGTGGCCCCCAGCTACACCCCACACTGCAGTCGGCGCCAAGGAACAGCCCGCACGCAAGAAAAAGGAAAGAGACCACACAGTGGCCACACACAACACCACACCCCGAAATGCAGCCAACAAACCCCCCTCCCAGCGATTCAAACCAGAACAAGAACGAGGCAGGCACGGATGCCCTAGCTCGGCAGATTGCAGACGCACGCCATCATCCCTCCGTTTTTGGTATCTTCTTGACTATGTAATGGAGTGATTTTATTTTTAATTGATTTTAGGTATTTAAATTGAGTCAAAAGAATGTAAAGGATGAATCATCAAATTTTTAAAAGAATAAACTTTTCAAAATGTTTGGAGTAAGTTTATTATACTTAAAAAGTAATTATCATAAAAAAAAAATTGTATTAAAGAAAGTTTCAATTCTAGTTTTTATAAAAAAAAATTATTATTTTTAAAAATAATATTTTTTATATAGATAATTTAATATTGTGTAAAATATAAATATCATATAGTATTCACAAACTAAATATGAATATTATAAAATATTTTAATTTATAAATATTTTAAAAATTAATAAATTTGTAAATATTTTAAAAATTAATAAATTTGTAAATATTTTAAAAATTAATAAATTTGTAAATATTTTAAA
>VDFB02080252.1:0-68288 GCA_007258455.2 Sequoia sempervirens
TAAGAAGGATTTCAAGGCTAGAAGCACGGGTTAGCAAGTTAGATAATTTTTGGGTCGAGTCTAGGTGAAGTTGCAAAGAAAATTGTAAAGTTCGATGGTTTTAGAGAGAAATGCAATTTAGGTTTTGAGTCATTCTGTAATAGGTTTTGAATTTATGGGGATTTAATGTTGTATAACAATACTAGCATTTCAGTTAAAATGATAAATTCAAGCTCATGTCTCTCCATTGTACATGCATATCTGAACTTTGAATAAGATGACTAAGGGTTGTTTCATTCATCTCAATGTTATGCTGTGTATGATCCTTATTTTAGTTTTAATTCAAGGAATTAATTAAAATGCTTGAGTGGGATTATAGGCAGATATGTTATGTATAAGGATTTGATAAGTAGTATTGAGTTAGAATACATATTGATGAGATTACAATGCAATATCATTAAGGATTTCATATGTTATGTGTTAAATATGTCATATACCCTTAGATGCTTATGAATTTGACTCCTACAATGGATATATGGCACTGATCTAAGTTGTAATTACCCATATGATTCAGTATTTGTTTGTCTTTTCCTAGAGCTTGCTACAAATTGCAAATCAATGACTATCTTATACTGTGGATTGTGTTGTAGTTATCTCATGCTCTAGATAGTTGATATTATCGATGAACAACCAATTCTATTCGATATTATCCTATCGTGTTGAGCTATTAAGTGAGATTATCTATTATTATTAATGTCGTTTATAATAATGGTGCAGAGGTTGTAAACACATTAAGGGATCACCCTCCCGGGTCTTACAGAGCCCGAAGTGTAGGAGGATTTTTAAAGTCCTCGTCAGTTGGTCCAGGTCCTTCGAGTTGCCCTTGATTTGAATTGGCAATTCCATAGGTAGATTATAAGACAAACCTTGTTACATTGTAAAATGGAACCAGCACAAACAATACTTTGACAAACTTTCTCTCATCATCATAAAATCCACAAGAAGAAATCCAAGGAAGGGATCTTACCTTTGGGATGTCCCATGAATAAATTACCGAAATGATCCAAAATCTGGAGAACCATAAGATCATCAATATCATGATGAGGCTTAACCTTTCACTATACATGCTCAAACTAGCAAAACAAGGGGCCAAAATACCTTCTAATTTCAACATGAGCTCTATAATGGAACCATCTTTGGAGGTCATGCCTCTAATTTCATCCACACTCCCCATCTCATCTACACCCCCATCACAAAGCATCACTCAAAACATCCCACAAATCACAACATCTTTTGCTCCAAATCAACCCAATGTTAATAAGGAAAATGCATTTCTTAATGCCATTCAAACACACCTCCTTATTAAAAATCAAGACTTGGATGCAAACACCATTTTAGAAAAAAACATACCCCAAAATCCATATAATCCTAATGATCCATCATCATCATCCTTCTGCGCAACACCCCAAACTTCTCTCCCCACAACTTTGCAAGGAGAACGTGACATGTTCAGACTTGGGGGCATTTTCAACACCACATCATTTCCTCAAGAGATCACACCCCTCACATTTTCACCTTTTCCACCATTACCACCATTATCCACACCACTCCTTGGTTTGGGACTCCCACCTTTACCAAATATCAATCAAACCAACATCCCAAAAATCAATCAAAACATCATGCCAAACTCTCAAAACTTGTCATCGACATCGCAACAATAGATACAAACCACACAAGCAATCATGAAATCATCAACCACCCCCCTAACATCTCAAAGCATGGTCTCTCAATGACCAATCACATCAATTACACCATCTATCAATCAAATCTCAATCAACAACACAACATCACCACTCACCACCACCACAAGTACCATTTTGAATCCACCACCACCAAACTCCAATTTATCAAGCCAATACAACATGGCATTGCAAGTCGCTCAACAAGCTGCTTATCAAAAGGCATTCCTACAAGTGCAAAAACAAAAATCCGCACAACTAGCTACTCAACAAACCGCACAACTAGCCGCTCAACAAACCATGCAACTAGCTGCTCATCCATTCGCTCAAGCTACACAAGCTGCCCAAGCAACCCAAGCCGCATTACAAGCAGAACAGGTTACACAAGTCCAAGCATTCTTACAACAAAAACAACAAGTTGCACAAGCTCAAGCTCAGGCACATGCCCAATATCAAGCACAACAATCATAGGAACAAGCACAAAAACAAGCAACACAACTACAAGCATATCAACAAACAATAAAAAAATATCAAGAGAAACAAGAAGTATCCCAATTGGCAACCCAACAACAAGCATTGTTGGAACAAAAACAAGCGTTGTTGGAACAACAACAAGCACAACAACAAGCTCAACAAGCACAATGACAAGCTCAACAATAGGCAATCCTAGCATAGCAACAATAAGACCAACAACAAGCGTTGTTTCTACAACAAGTGCAAGCATACATGGCTCGACAAAATGTGCAAATACCATCAAACAACACACCAAACAACCCACCCATCCAACCAACAATTGAAACACCCCAGAACACCTTCATCCCACCCCCTAATCCGCAAAACGATGTAACAACACAAATCAGGTTGCTCTCGCAACAAGTGCTCGATCTTCAATCAGGGCGAACCACAAAAACACAAAGCAACTTGTGTCCCTATCCATTCAACAGGAGCCTTGTGATGAAACCATTCCCGAAGGGATTTGAGATCCCCAAGTTTGACAAGTACCATGGGACGAGAAACCCTGAAGATCACATCAGGGAATTCTAGGTTCAATGCATGGAAGTCACATATGACAATACCTATCTAATGCGACTATTTCCTAGGAATTTGGATGGCCACGCTATGGAATGGTTCTCTCGCCTACCCATAGGCATCAAGACATTGCAAGAAATCATAGACGCATTCATAAAAAATTACACATGTAATATCACCATGGATGTCAGTCTTGAAGAAATATCGGCTCTGAAACAGGGTAAGAATGAATCATTTGCTTCATTTTTACAACGATGGTGATCTAAGGCCAATCAGAGTAAGTGAGTCATGCTCAAGGAACAACAAGTTTGCACTATCATATCCAACCTTGATGGCCTCTTGTCATTTCATCTCAAGGTCCAAGGGATTACCACGTATGACCAGTTGATCTCCAAGGCGCTCAGCATCGAACGAGCCCTTATGACACAACCCACAGGATCAACTTCATACCCTGAACAACAAAACAACCGCCCACCCAACAATTACAACGAAAAACCTCGCACATGGGAAATAAACAAAATTTTTACCAATGATGGTGTCGTCGACGCCAAAGTGGTCATCAGTGCCCCTCACCAAAATATACCTGCACTGCAAATCCAAATCCAACACCAAAATAATCATCAAGCAACACAACAACCAAACAACAATCAAGCAATTAACAATGTCAATGATCAAAGGGGACCACCCCAATGAACAAGAATTACCCCAAGTGAAAGTACACCGCTCTGGGGGAACCACTTGAAGTCATCATGAAGAAGCTAATAAACGAAAAACTCATCAAGGCTCCCACTTATGAGAATTACCAAGAACCAAATGTGAAACCTCCTTGGTATAATGAGAATCAACTCTCTGACTTCCATAAAATCAAAGGGCATACCATGAATAGTTGTATGAGGTTAAAAAACATAGTTCAAGATCTCATCGATCAAAGAATTATAAACGTGGAACAACCAACAGGAAACCAAAACCTTAAGATATACACGAATCTGATGCCTAACCATGGCAATAAAGGGAATAATAACACGGATAAGGGGAAAGAAACCTTCAAGAATGTAAATCATGTGTATGACCATGTCGTTGCATCTCTGGATGACTACTGCACTACCATCACCATCAAAGGAGCCCATGCTGATTGTGGAGTCACCACAAGAGGCGACAAAGTTACCATCGTAGGATCATCCCAGCCAAACAAAGTCCCTTCACCTAGATTTTTCCCCAATGGATATAACGTCCTTGATTAGCTCAGAAGAACACCAGCACAAATCTCCATCATGGAGCTACTAAAAATCTCATCTGCTCATAAGAAAATCCTTGAGGAAGCGTTGGCTTCATCCATTGTCCCCCCAGATCTTGATGCAAAACAATTCCAAGCTATGGTCAGAAATATCATTACACCAAATCTCCTCACATTCTCCTACCAATATTTTCCTGCTCAACCATATCATAACCATGCACTCCACTTAGAGGTCCTAGTGCAGAAAAGTAAAGTCAAATGGGTCTTGGTGGATGGAGGTGCAGGCTTGAATATTTGTTCCCTCAATCTCATTAAACAATTAAAAATCTCAAAGGATTCCATCGACAAAGGAAAGGGTATCACAATAAGAGCATATGATGATCAAGAAAGAGTGTCTTAGGGCACAATCAGAATCCCTATTCAAGTAGGGCCAGATATCATGGAAATCACTTGTTAGGTCCTGGACCTCAACTTGTCGTATAAAATCCTCCTAGGACATCCATGGATTCATGCAATGCAAGCAGTAGCATCAAATTTCCATCAATGTGTCAAATTCAAATTTCCATCACTGTCCATGGAGATCCCAAACCATTCTCCTACTGCAAAATCCTTGAGGAAAAGTACTATAAAATACCCTAAGTACCTAAAAATGATGAGGGCCCATCTACACCATACATTGATCCCCCCACTCTCGCTTCCACTTTTGCGATAGAGACACCCACCACTCCTACCATTCCCACCATCTCTAGTATTAAGGTCATCATCCAAGATAATGGTTGTGGAAACTACATGCTCCCTAAAAATGCATTTGTGATAAGAGAGTTACCACAATCTCCTAGATCACAGGGACATCCGCAAGTAAATGAAGCCTCCACATCTCAAACGTCTCCTGAAGACTATCCCAACTTTACAAGTTGGGGAGATCTTGGCCAAGAATTAATCTAGGTGGATCCATCTCATCTCCTATACCAAGATGAGAGACCAGTAGTTGATTTACCAATGGATGACAGAAGCAAGGGTCTACAAATGATGCTCGCAATGCGCTATGACATAAATCAAAGACTTGGGAAAAACAACAATGGGCTTATAATATATATCATTCCAGAGACTCGAATGAGAAGTCTTGGCCTTGGATGTACCCCTCCGAGTATAACCATATGTGGCTGAAGTCCTCCAGTTAGAAAGATCAAAAATCCTCCTCAACAATCTACAGTTGAACTTCGCTTACCAATATTTACAAGATGAGTCTTAGACAACTTCACGTTTGACATAACTGACATCTGTAGTAGTAGTGATGATGAGGATCCCATGACCAACTCACCTAGGCTCTTTGAGGATACCACCCTTCTCATGATTAGTACCTTATCATTTAAGTCAGATCATCAAAATCATGAAATCGGCCTAGTATACCCCCAACTCATCGAATACGACCAACAAGGAGCACCAATTATTGATACATTAAAAAATGATGAGGCGCTCTCAGAATTATTGGGACTACAACATAACATTCCATGTGGGGATCACAAAGCAGTGTTCATCATTGAGCTAGATACATAGGCCTATTATGGGGAAACGATTGAATCCCTTAGTCGCAAAAGAGAAAAACTAAGAATAATATATAAGTCCTTGAGTGAAAACCACACTATGGCACTCTCCAACCAGAAAAAAGTAAAAAGAAAGGACGCATCCAATGGTGAAAACCTCTCTGAGGAACCCGAGGATGGGGGATTCAATCTTCCTTTCAGAGCTCTTCATCAAGAAAAATCAACAGTCCTGGCAGAAAGATGCAATCTGGTTAATCTAGGAACAGAGGAAACCCTACACATCACATTCTATGCAGAGTCATTACTATCAGAGGAACAAGAGATCATAGCAGCCTTCTTAAGAGAGAGACAAATAAACTTTGCATGGAGCTATGCTAACATGCCAGGGCTTGATCCAAAAATTATAGTTCATCACCTAGCAGTATACCCTAAAGCAAAGCCTGTTAAACAAAAGCTTAGGAAAATGCACCCTCAAATCACCCTGCTAGTCAAAATGGAACTAAAAAAGCTATTGGATGCAGGATTCATTTGACCAACAGGTTATCCAGAATGGGTATCAAACTTGGTGCCTATCTCAAAACCCAATGGCGGCATCAGAATCTGCACAGATTTTAGAGACTTGAACAAAGCATGTCCAAAAAATGATTTCTCGTTGCCCAATATTGACATGATCATAGGTATCATGGCAGGACATGAAATGCTTTCCTTGATGGACTGTTTCTCAGGTTACAACCAGATAATGATTGCCAAAGAAGACCAACATAAAATGACCTTCACTTGTCCATGGGGGACTTATTGCTGGAGTATGATGCCATTCGGCTTAAAGAATGCAGGAGCAACATATCAAAGAGCCATGACCTTAATATTCTATGACATGATCAATAAGACTGTCAAAGATTATGTTGATGAAATTCTAGCCAAATTCAAAAAGAGAAAGGATCGCATAGCAACATTAAGTGCCATTTTTTTATAGGCTAGAGGAATACAAAGTCAGATTAAACCCAAAGAAGTGTGTCTTCAGCGTACAATCAGGAAATTTGCTAGGATACATAGTGTCAATGAGAGGTATCGAGGTAGATCCAGCAAAGGTAAAATCAATCCTTGAGATGGCGGCACCCAAAACATTAAATCAATTGAGAGGTCTCCAAGGCAGGCTTCAATCCATTCGAAGGTTCATAGAATAGCTGGAAGACAAACAAAACCCATACTCTCACCTACTTCACAAAGGAGTAGCGTAAAAATGGGATAACAAGTGTGGAGAAGCCTTCAATAAAATCAAAGAATTTCTACTTACACCACTAGTCCTAATACCACCAATCCCAAGAAAACCATTAATTCTCTACGTGTCAGCAACAACAACAACCCTTGGAGCTCTCCTAGCTCAACATGACGAAAATGGAACAGAAAGGGTCATCTATTACATCAGCAGAACAATGGTTGGGCATGAGTTAAACTATTCATTCATCAAGAAAGCATGCCTAGTAGTAGTGTTTGCATCACAGAAATTCAGACATTACATGTTGGCACATAAAATAAAACTCATCGCCAAAATCGATCCTCTCAAGTACTTATTGTGAAAGGAAATGCTCACATGAAGACTGGCCAAATGGGTGATGATACTATCAGAATATGACATTGAATATGTGGAGCAAAAAGCAATTAAAGGCCAAGTCATCACAGATTAGCTTGCAGAAGCACCAATCTATTCAGAGAATCCTCTCATCTCAGAGTTTCCAGACAAATCCATTTTCAATCTCAACATAGCCAACCACTGGAAACTTTACTTCGATGGCTCATATACACAACATGGATCAAGAACCGACATCTTTTTTATCACCCCACAAGGGGACTGCATACCAAGGTCCTACAAATTGGCGTTTCCCTATACTAACAACATTGTGGAATACTAGGCTTTAACCATAGGTCTCAGAATAGCAGTGCAATGGCACATCATAGCCCTCAGAGTATAAGAAGATTCTCAATTGATAATAAACCAAGTCAATGATGAGTACTAGACTAAGGATGATAAGCTCAGTCCATACAAGAAATTGGTAGAGACTCTCAAGGAATCCTTCATTGAAATCACATTTGATCCGATTCCCAGAGCCAACAACAAAGCAACAGATGCCATGGCAATGATTGGATCCTTATCAAACATCCCTCACAATGTACCAAAATATGAATTCCTGATAGAGCAGCTTCTCGTGCCTGCATTCGAGGTACTAGAATCAAAATTCGTGTGTGAAATCATTGGTCCCAATGATCCTTGGTACCATGACATTTATACATACCTCTGAATAGGTGTCATACCTGTTGACTTACCCTCAACCCTAAAATGAACCTTTGTCAAAAAGGCATCCCGATTCGTCATCCTAGGAGATACATGTATCATAGGAGCATAGAAGGAACCTTAATGCCCTATTTAAACATTGAGGAGGCATTGATCGCTTTAACTGAAGTACATAACGGTATCTATGGTTCACACTCGAGTGGAATAACCATAGCCAAGAAACTGCTAAGGATGGGGTATTATTGGCCCACAATGGAAAGAGAGGCACATGACTACGTCAGAAGGTGTTTACAATGTCAGCAGCATGGGGACCTCATCCATACTCCAGCTTGAGGACTTCATCCCATCATCACACCATGGCCCTTTTTGTAGTGGTGACTCGATCTCATTGGAAAAATCACTCCCACTTCATCGAACGGCCACAAATTCATCATAACCGCCATAGAGTACTTTACTAAGTGGGTGGAAGCCATACCCATGACGTATATAACTAGGAATTAGATATCAAAGTTCATCCTGAACTATCTCATTTTCCGCTACGATGTCCCACAAGCCATTATCTCAAATAATGGGACACCATTTAAGAATCAGGATGTTTGCGACTTATGTGAAAAATTCAAAATCCAACATCACTTCTCTACCCCATACTATCCCCAAGGCAATGGCCAAGCAAAAGCCACAAACAAAACTATTTTGAAAATCCTCAAGAAAATAGTCAATGACGCAGGTCGTGACTGGCATCTATAGCTCAATCCCACCCTTTGGGCCTACCGAACCAACACCCGCACACCCACCGGTGCCACCCCTTTCTCCCTGGTCTACGGATTAGAAGTAGTACTCCCCATTGAGATCAAACTCCCGTCATTAAGAATATCATTGCAAAACCTAATCACAGATGAAGAATATCGAGTATCAAGACTGAATGAGTTGGAGCTACTGGATGAGCGGCGTATAGATGCTCTAAATCATTTGCAAGTCTATTAGAATAGACTCAAAAGGAACTATAATAAGAAAAGCAGAAGCAGGACTTTCCAAGTCAGAGAACTGGTATTAAAGGAGAATCATAAGAATGTCCCAAATCCAAACAACAAGGGAAAATTTGAACCCAATTGGTTGGGACCATTTGTTATCACAACAAGCTATAATTCAAGGGCATATTAGTTATCAACGCCTGGAGGGGAACGTCTGCAAGAGCCCATGAATAGCTCTCATCTCAAAAAGTTTTATGCCTAATCTTTCAAAGTATAGAACCAAAAATCCAAAAAAATCAGAAAAAGTCCTGAAGAAATGGTTACCTTGGTGAAAACTTGGCAAACAAGCGTCTTGGTGACAACAAAAAAATCCAAAAAAAATCAGAAAAAGGATTAAAAACAGTAAAGAAAAAAATTGTCCTCTAGTGAAAATCACTTCGGTGGCACTTTGGACAAGTACCTTAGTGAAAACCTGACAAACATGCGCCTTGTGTAAATAAGCACTTTCCATCCACCAAGATCTCTATGAATTTTCATCATCCATCACATTCGGATCTCCATCCATTACTCATCCATCCACATCCACACCATCTCTTGGTATGTTGTTTGTATCATGATCCCTCCTAGTACTCCTCGGTGTATCCTCAAGGTTAGTCTATCCTGCCTTTATCGGAGTAGTCTATTACATCACGTTGGGGGCATGTTATCATCGGATCGGATTCGTGTATATTCTTGAAGTCCTAAAATTAGAAAATTCAAAAACATCAAAACATTAAAAAATCCAAAAACATCAAAACATATCAAAAAATCCAAAAACAGGTCAAAAAAGTCAATCAAAAGGTCAAAAACAAAGTTGTCTTGTCGAACTACGGGTCTCTGAGCCTTGAACGTAGGCAAGGTTGATCTTCGATCATCCCCGGAGACACTTAGGTCAATCCTTTAGGAGTCTGTCATGATAAACTGACATTACATCATGTATATCATCATTTTTAAATTAGTCAAGTTGTTAGTCGAATTGCGTGGTCTCTGCGTGTATAACGTAGGCAAGGCTAATCTATTGATCAGCCCTCGAGGTCCCTAGGATAAGTCTTTAGATTAGTCTCTTGGTCAAAATCTCAGAAAACCCCAAAACATTGGAAAATCAAAAATTAAAACATTTGCAAAATCTCAAAAATACCAAAAACAGCCTCAAAACATTTCAAAACGTCAAAAACATCCAAATATTTGAAAAAATCCATCTGTCTCACCTTGCTTTCACCCGCAATAACATCACTCATAATAAACGACCGCCATCCTCAATCTTTGGTAAAACAATTGGGAACAAGTCTAGCAGGTGGAAAGTAAAAACTCAAAATGTCAAGTCTCAGGTCTAGGTCAATACATAAGCAAGTTGGTCAATTCTTTGTGTCGATAGCCTATCATCCAATCAATCCCATATCAAATCATTCCATACTGTCATGTCTAGGATGCATCCTTCCTACAATGGACATCAACATCAGGCATCACCGTAGTTTAGTCTTGGCTAGCGGTATTGAAGAGCATCAACTCGTTTGTTTACTGCATCTTTGTCTTTTAATTTACCCTATTGTGCTCATTCCAAGGACCTCTCAATGATGTCCCCAACGAAGGGATTTAGAGAGATGGGAATGGGGTAGTGATCGTTATATTTTTTTTGCTATGCTTGTTGGACGTTCTTGTAATATAACCTTGGCGAATACTTGCTTTGTTAGTTATGTATGGAGGGTGTTTTGGACAACTTGTTGACTATTCCATTGATAGGTTATACCTTTTTGTGTTTCGGTCGGAGGTGTTTGAAACTTCTAAAGTACATCCTAGCAAGGTTTTTGTATGTCAGGTGTGAACAAGGATACTCCTATCTAATTTTCAAGTCAAAGTCCATCACACTAGGTACCATGCCATCCTAGTTCTCTATACCCTGATGCATCGTACCACATGTGATATCAAACATAAGAAATTGGCCCTTTAAAAATCCTAACTCCTCGGAAAGTAGTCATCATCATTTGCATATTCGTCATCGTATGTCTTGTTGAAATGTCTTCTTCTCTTTCATCCCTTCTTTCTCATCACGCTAACAAGGTACTATGACAATTAATCATCATCATCATTGTCATCGATCCTGCATCCACAAAACATTAGCATATTGCATAAACACATCATATAGGAAACATATGCATTGCATTTCCATCACCATATAAACATGTTATTATAAGCATTTTTCATAAATAAGCACATCCATTTTTTTCATCACATGAATCTTCACATAACATTCATTTGCATAAACATTTCATAATCATTTCACATTACCACCTACTACATAATCATACATAATAGGTACGAGAACATTATAGATATTCCATCACATTATAAGCATACATATTCACATCCCATAAGCATCATAAAGTCATCTCCCACATTACGTTCATTTTGCATAAAGCATCATCATACCACTTTACATTAACGTATCATTTCACATATCACATCACAATAAATGCATTACATTATCATTTAACATATTTGGGATAATATATATTCTAAGCATCTTAAAAAACCATCTCATCATCAATATATCATATAAGGCACGACCACTGCATTTACATTGCATCATATTGTCCATTAGTCATTCATATCATATGGAACATCTCATAAATAACCACATCGCAATCATTTTTCACATTTCATTTGCATAAATCATTCCATAACATTTCAAACATTCAAAGAATAATAGGAACGAAGACAATCCATTACATTAAAAAAGCGTACATCCATCCATAATCATTTTATATATAAGCATGATTCACATATCATTTCCATATCACTTTGCATACTACATCATTCATTTCATATCACATATATCATCTGCATACATAGATCATCATATAGATTACATCATTATCCATCCACATCACATATCATATAAATCCATTTGCAAATCATGAATAAACAGCATAATATAAGATCTATACATAACACATACATCATCATAAGGAAATACATCATATAGCACCATAACATCATTACATAGCATAAAGAAATAAAACCATCCATAAAAGCATAAATAAACGATGCA
Organism: Sequoia sempervirens; assembly: GCA_007258455.2. Classification (NCBI taxonomy): domain Eukaryota; kingdom Viridiplantae; phylum Streptophyta; class Pinopsida; order Cupressales; family Cupressaceae; genus Sequoia; species Sequoia sempervirens. Next base: position 11,875 of record VDFB02080252.1, read on the forward strand.
CATTACATCATATCAAAATCATCAGCTTATATATATATCATCCTCGGGTAACTATCATAATACAAAATAATTAGATCACTACACATGTATGTCAATAAGTGTGCGAACCAAGATCCTAATACCTGCAAAACACAACAAACAAACATATTAAAAGATTGAAATGCAAGTTAAGACCAAGATTCCCCATAAAATCCATTTAACCATATTCAAAATAGAAATAAAACAAGAACACAATGAAAGAAGATGAAAATAAGCTAAATCCTATTGAGAATATGCAAACTCTTGATCTTATGGGGGAGTTGGTGCTAATTTGATGTGGAAATTGGTCCTTTCCCAACTCCTATGCAAGCTTTGTTGATTGATGATGAAGAGTGATCCACTTTGATGAAGATTGATGAAAGCTCCAAGCCAAAAATCTGCATAACCTAACTAAGAACTCAATGGTGATGGATAGAATTTGCTAATGATTTGAGCATAGTAAGTTTACTCAAATTGTGGATGATCGAATGAGGATATGAGCTCTTTATTTATAGAATGCTAAGATGGATGAATGTCCAAAATAAAGCAATGTGGGACTAACATTCATCCAATGATATGATGCCACTTGTCAAGCTATGAATGGATGAAGGATGAGCACATTTTGGTCAATGTGCCAAAGAGAGGGAGATTTCAAATTTGAATTTGAGAGTAAATGTTGAGTTTGACCTTTGCAAGGGACATGTAAGAGCCATGTAAGAGCTCATAAATGCTTTGTTGGATGTACATATCAACTTGTTTTTGAATTCAAATTTGAGGGAATATTCCTCAAAGATGCCATGTTGATGGAAAATGATGAATTTAATAAATGAATTAAAATGCTATTTTCATGTGCAAGTTGCAAAATCTAGAGGATTTGAGTGATTAGGATTAGCATTGATCATGATTTGATTAATTTAAATGATGTTAGTTGATTTGACCATTTTGACTTAGATTTTAGGATTTAAATAACTCAAAATGAGAAAAGAATGATTTAGACTTAGTTAAATAAATATTTTTGATTTATTTAACCAAAGGGGATGATGTTAGATTAAATAAAATAAATGTTTTAATTTAATTAGATGAATTTTGAGATTTAATCAAATAATATGGATTATTTAATTAAATAAAGATAGGAAGATGAAATGACCTAGCTAATTACACAAAGATGATGATTTAATTAAATTGAGGGATTTATTTAATTAAAAGGGAATTATGATGACTTTAATCAAATAAGGCTATTCGATTAAATGGTTAGATAGAGGGATAATTTAGGATGAAGCGATGTTAGTAGATCAGGATCGAGTGTGCGATATCAATTTGTATATTTTCAATGTCTACAATAAGTATAAAAAGGCCCATTGGGCTATCAAAAATGAGCCCATATGGCACAAAAAATGGTGTCTTGATCAAAATGAGGCCTATCCCTCCTGTTTTCTACCCTCGCCCCTATCACCATGACCCTCTACTGGTATGTGGTTGGTCCCCTGTGAGTAGTTTGGGGCCCACTCTACTCTGGGTATGTACTAATGATAATACATACGATAGTAATATGCCTCTTGGATGGTCTCCCTGTAAGACCGAAGGGACACTATGCTCTAAGAGGAGGAGGTTACCATGCTCTCCAACTATTGTCTCCAGTCCATCTTTGCACTTGCTTGTAGCTCAACAACCTGCCTCTGCAAAATGGCCTAGTCTCTTTCAGCCTTGGCTTGATCCCTCTCCACTGTCAAGGTCTGAACCTGACCCTGTAGTTGTGCAATCAATGCATCTCAAGGATCTACCTATCCTACTGGTTGCCCCACTAGCTATGCTCGTGGAGGTTGCACGTCAGGATGACCCTGACCCTCGACTCATGGCAGAGCACCTTCCTGCTCATGCTGCCTGGCTGGCACCTGCTCCTGATCCTGCATCTAAATGTCAACCTGACCTGGCTGAACTGGAGGCCTGACCGGCTGATCATGCTATGCATCATCTCTTCATCCTTGTCCTCCCCCTCTTCCCCTAATCCTCTGTCAAACAACAAGTGCTCCTGGGATTGTCAATCACAAGGGTGGCCGAAACCAATCTTTGTACGTCTATGTAACACCTGGATCTGCGCGCCCCTAATTGTATACCCATAGCTAAGCCACCAACTGTTAGAAGTTGTCTACGACCTCAGAGGCAGGAATGTATCGTCCCCACGAAGCCTGTGATATGGTGCAGACAAATATAGCCACATAATCATCATCGGGTTGGCCCTATATCTCACCGAACTGACGTTGGACGTGCCCGGGAAAATATCTCTCCACCATCATATGCTCTAACCCCTGCAAGAAGCGGTCTTGACCGGCAAAGAAGATATTCTCTGCATCATCGGCCCATCCAAGCTGACCAAGGTATGGACGCCATGTAAAATCCTGGATCTCATCCAGGACCCTCCTCCAGTAAGGAATCACATGCTCGCCCATGTGTGTAAAGGATACACCACCTCTGTAGCGCCAAACGAGGGGATCATCGGGCCCCATCGGTATTGCAACAACTCGCGGCCGAAGAACAATTATGTGCTCCCACGCCCATATGTGGAGAAGTGTAACACCTGGCCTGAGTGCTCTTCCATTGAGGTAGATGTACTCGTGAAGATCCCTGTAAAGAGAGGCTAGAAGAACAAGCCCCCAAGCAAATTGGATTGGTCTGTCACGAACCATCTGCTCCTAGCAAAGTCCCCAACCAGGACTAAAGTATCGGCCTCGTCGGTCAAGGGAAACGAGACCTGAAATGATAGCTGCAACAACCAAGCGGAAGGGAGAAGTCAGAGCCCTATGACGCTCAAGCTCAATCTGACCCTCACAGTAGATAACGTCCTCTATAGCAAGGACTGTGTGACAAGCGTCCCGCCCGGCATCCATATCAAAAATAACTTGCCGACCATGAATCGGTAATCTCAAGATGTGCTACACGTCCTCTAAATTGATGGTGGCCTCGCCAGTAGGAAGGTGGAAAGACAAGGTCTCGCTATGTCATCTCTCGGCAAGCGCTGACATCATCCCAAGGTGAGTGCACACAGGTGTTGCGTATGCGATGTACCACAACCCCATGTCTCGTAATCGATCTCGCTCCCTATCATTGAGGTCTCACAAATAACTGAAGATCTCCGGCGATTAGTGCTCCCGAGAGTAGAGCTCCCTCACCGCATCCTGCATCAAGAAAGGTCACCATGTTAAAAAAAAATTGAAAAATTTCATTTCGAACGTCTAAAAAACCATCCCAGCGTCGCTATCTGTGAAGGCATTACAATTTGAAAAGTCCAAACTGCAATGCTAGAGGGCTAAATTCTGAAAGAGCACCGCTGCAGTGCACTTTTCTGCCGAGCAGTGTAGTTTGAGAAGATTTCTGTTTCATAAGCCATTACCATGTCACACTTTAAAAAGACCCCGTTGGCAGAGGCGTGAGCGTCAGAGTTTGAAATTTGTTTTCAGACTCCAAACTCCATCATCGCAGCGCAATTTGACACCGAGTGGCGCAATTTATTTTTTGAACGGCGCTATATAGCGCCACTACAGAATAACTAACTTTAAACGCATTAAATGAGCACGAAAAATGAGAAACAAAGCTCAAGTAAGGATCAATTATTGGTGCCCCAATGTTGGGTGGTCACTGGTACGTCTGGACTCGGTCAAAAATGTGCATCAAAAGCTGTCGTTGCACCATATCGTTAGGAGGTCAGAGCTCAAATCACTGAATTGCTAAAGGGTTGTGTGAAAATGAACTGAAAGTGACCCCTCTGAGCCTTTTTAAGCCTAAAAATTAGGGTTTTTTCACCCTGTTTGGCTATCCTGCTAGGGTTTTGAACTCTTCAACCTATTTTTGTCCAGTTGAGGCCTATTTTACATCATTTTATTGTGTTTAGACACGTTTTTGGCCTCCTGGAGCCTTTTTGGACCTATCGGGCATCTTGTCCTCTTTTTTCGAGAGATCACCCAAAAATTAAAATTTTCATCCAATCTCTCAAGGGGGCAATATATTGGCATGCTTTCTCTCACCGGGCAGCAGTGGGGCAAGATTTTGAAAACGAAAAATCTTTGGCTTTGATCGAGATTGTTTATTCTTTGAACCAATGCAACGAGTGCATTGCTTCATAGAGGGGCAAAATGTAGACACCTAAAATGTATTGATTGGCATTTGACATTTGATCCTGACCACTAACATCGTTTCATCTTGAATCATCCTTCGGTCTAACCATTTAATCAAATACCTTTATCTGATTAAATTCATCAATATTCCTCTCTTAATTAAATAAATCAGTTATCTAATTAAGTCATCCTTTCTCGATAATTAAGTTGACCATTCTGATCTAATCATCCTATTTAATTAAATAATTAATTTTATTTGATTAAATCTCTAAAGTCTATCTATTAAATTAAATAAATTAAAACCTTATTTAGTTTAATCTAACATCATCTCTTTTAATTAAATAAATCAAAAATCCTTATTTAATTAACCCTTTATCACATTCTTCTCATATTTGATTTAAATAAATCCACAAATTTAAGTCAAATAGGTCACATCATTTAATCCCTTCATTAAATTAATTAACCTTGATTAATTTAATCTCTCCTCATGTCCCATCCTCCATCTTTTGCCACTTGCACATGAAAATAGATTTATTTGATTTATTAAATCTCTATTTTCCTCAACAAGGCATCTTTTAAGGAATATTCTCTCAATTTGAATTCAAAATCCAAGTGGACTTTGTCCTTCCAACAAGGAATTTACTCCTCTTACAAAGTCCTTTTGTCTTGAGCCAAGTGGCATTCAATGCATCTTCTTTCCCTCCTACATGTCATTTCAACAGTTTCAAAATTCAAAAATATGCGTTTGTTGGCACAATCCTCAAAACTTGCACATCCTCCACCCACTCATAAGTTGACAAGTGGCACTTTTCCATTGGCTAATTATTAGTCCCACATTGCTCTATTTTGGACATTCATACATCTTCTCATTCTATAAATAAGAGGCTAATCTCCTCATCTTATTATCCACAATTTGAGTTTAAACTTACTATGCTCAAATCATTAGCAATTTTCATCCATTATCACTGAGTTCATAGCTAGGTTATTCAAATTTTTCTATTGGAGCACTCATCAAGCATCAACAAAGTGGATCACTTTTCATCACACATCAATCTTGCATCATAGGAATTGGGAAAGGGCCGATTTTCACATCAAATTGGTACCAATTCCCCCATGGGATCAAGAGTTTGCATTTGTTTTCAATAGGATTTAGCTTGCTCTATTGTTCTTTCATCTCATTCTTGCTTTATTTCTTATTTGAAACTTTGCTAATGGATTTTATGGGGAATCCTTGTTCTTGCTTGCATTTTATCTTCTAATATATTATTTTGTTGTGTTTTGCAGGCATTAGGATTGGGGTTCAACACTATGGCTTCTCCTTTTGAGCAAGTGACCAGTTCTCTACCTGCCATTTCTGGTGATAGCGCTACTACTTCCCTTTCTGCCAGAGTTTCAGTTAAGTCTGTGTTAGAGCAAAGGAATAATGATGATACCTTTAAGTCTTTGGATACAAGATTTCATCCTTAGGATAATCATGAGCTGACTTGGCTTGATAAGGCAGCACAAGTGGAAGAAGGTTGGATTGTTGTCAAGGGAAAGAAAGCTAACACTCTAGGCCTTCTTTTGACATGACTCTTCGCTCCCACAAGAGTGGTTCTAAATGTAATTCTTGATGGGTCGTGTTTGGGTGTTGGTTTTTTGCTAGCTGCAGGCTGTCCTTTCTGCAGCCTTGTCTTTGATTGTTAAAGGGTTCGAGTCCCTTCAAAACCTATTTTTTCTTGTATCAAAAACAATTGTAATATATACATGGGTTGTATTCAATAATAATACCTCTCTCTACCTCTCCCTCACCCCTCTCTCTCTCTCTCACTATATCTCTCTTTACCTCTCCCACCCTACCTTTGTATCTAGCTTTACCTACATCTCTCTTTATTCATTGCACCTCACCTCTCTCTACCTACACCTCTCTAATTAGATTGCTAAAAAAGCCAAAATTTTATCCAAGTATAATTTAGCATATAACTTATGATGAGTTTAAATTGTCTACATACAAAACAAACCACAACATTTTCCTTTTATTTGGTAAGTTCTACAATAACTATATCCCCATGAATAGAGATAGAGGGGTTTGAGCTATGGCCAAACTACTTATAACACTAATTTCACCACAAATAGGGGCATATGCACATCACCAAGTAGGCCTAACACTACTAGATGTTTTCAACTCTTTATGCCCAAAGTAACACACATATAGGATCCACATATTAGCATTTTTTTTGTCCCAATCAAATGAAGAAAGTAAATGCACAGTATAATTGTAGGTTGGAAAACATAGTGGGTTTGAGTAGATGGTTTATGAAACCTGCAACCAACATATTATCTATCTCATTCACTTTGGTCTGCATCTTTTCAAGTGTTTTTATGAAATGCAGTGGGTTTGAGTAGATGGTTTATGAAACTTGCAACCAACACATTATCTATCTCATTCACTTTGGTCTATAATATGAAGGATACCCTATGAAATTCCTACTAATTATTTTCTATAAAATATTGGTCTCATGAAATCCATTTTGGGTGCCTATTTCTCACAATCCACCATCACATCTCTCCCTCCTACTAAGTCCATTTTGGGTCCTTCTATCCCTCCCACCCTACCAATTCCCATCTTCCTCCTTCCCTCTTTCTATCTTCCCTCTATCCCTCCCACCCTACCACTTCTTATCTCTATCCTTCCCCCCTCTCTCTCCCTCGCACACACACACACACAACCTCTCTCCACCTACCCCTCCTTCCCTCCCTCCCTAACTATCTATATACCTATCCCTCCCACCCTACTAGACTCCCTATCTATCTCCTTTCCTCTAACCCTCCCACCCTATCACTCTGTATACCTATCCCTATCTCTCTCCTTCCCTCTTTCTCTCCCTCCTTTTATCCCTCCCACCCTACCACTTCTTTTCTCCTTTCCTCTCTCTCTCTCTCCCTCATTCCCTCTCTCTCTCCCTCTCAAGTCTCTCTCTCTCTCTCTCTCTCCATCTCCCTCTCAGGTCTTTCTCTCTCTCTCCCTCTCAGGTCTCTCTATCTCTCACTCTCCATCTTCCTCTTAGGTATCTCTATCTCTCACTCTCCATCTTCCTCTTAGGTCTCTCTCTCTCTTTAAATTTTAGAACAACTCTTTAGTATAGTAAAAATGGCATTTCACTTCTTCATCTGATTAGAACAAAAAGATGCTCACATTATTGCAATGTTGGAAAACACATTTTCCCTTGTCAGATATTTCCTTATGTTCAACGTTTTTGATTCATACACACCATCAATTTAATGAATTCCACCTTAAAATTTTACAACTATTTGGTACAATAAAAATGGAATTTCACTTTCTTCATTTGATTGGAACAAAAAATGCTCACATTATTTACAATGTTGGAAAACACACTATCCCTTGTCAATTATTTCCTTATGAAAAATGCTCACATTATTTCTAGTGTTGGAAAACACACTGTCCCCTGTCAATTATTTTCTTATGAAAAATGCCCACATTATTGTAGTGTTGGAAAACACACCGTCCCTTGTCAAATATTTCCTTATGTTCAACATTTTTGATTCGTACACACCAACAATGTAATGAAGTCCACCTTAAAATTTTACAACTATATGGTACAATAAAGATGGCATTTCACTTTCTTCATTTGATTGCAACAAAAAACTGCTCACATTATTTGGAGTGTTGGAAAATACATTGTTCCTTGTCAATTATTTCCTTATAAAAAATTCTCACATTATTTCCAGTGTTGGAAAACACACTGTCCCTTGTCAATTATTTCCTTATGAAAAATGCTCACATTATTGCAGTGTTGGAAAACACACTGTCCCTTGTCAAATATTTCCATATGATTTTTTTTTTGATTTGTACACACCAACAATGTAATAAAGTCCACCTTAAAATTTTAGAACTACTATTTGGTACAGTAAAAATGGCATTTCATTTTCTTCATTTGATTGGAACAAAAAATGCTCACATTAACTGCAGTGTTGGAAAACACACTGTCCCTTGTCTATAATTTTCTTATGAATTTTTTTTATTTCGTACACCCAAGAATACAATGAATTCCACCTTCAAATTTTAGAACATCTCTTTGTTACAATAAAAATGACATTTCACTTTCTTCATTTGATTGGAACAGAAAAATGCTCACATTATTTGCAGTGTTGTAAAACACACTATCCCCTGTTAGTTATTTTCCTTATGAAAAGTTATTTATTTTTCAAACATATGAAAAATTCAAACATAATTTTTACTCTAAGACTTGTTATAAATTTTGAAGGTGAATTCCATTACATTCCTACTGTGTAAATAATAAAAGGTTTTTCATTACATTCTTATTATTTTGTAAAATTATAGGTTGGAAAACATTGTGTTATGAAACCTACATCTCACGTACTATTGTAAAACCCTCTACAAGTAACAAACCAATTAGTCAATCAACCCTCAAGTCAATTTGATTAGTTTTATGTATCCCCCACCTACAACTCCTCCCTAAGCTCTCCACCCTTGAGCTTAGAACAAGCACAATCATATCACTCACAACCCATTGTGTTTTTCCAACTTGCATTTATTTTTTTCATCATATGAAGAAATTAAAGTATAATTTTTACCTACATGAAATTTGTGGTAAATTTTGAAGGTTCCTTTCATTACATTTGTACTCTATAAATAGAAAAAGGTTTTCATTACAATAATTACATAGTGGAAAACACTAGGTGTTATGAAACCTACAACCCACATACTATTGTAAAACCCTCTACACTTAACAACCCAATTGGTTAGTCACCCCTTAGGTCAATTTGATTAGTTTTATGTATCTCCCACCTGCAAATTGTTCCCAAGCTCTCTAGCCTTGAGCTTAGAACAAGCACAATGAAATAATTTACAACCCACTGTGTTTTCTAACCTGCCATTATTTTGTGCAACTATACCACTCAATTATGTCACTCAACCCATTATCAATTATAGTTTTATTTTGTACCATGATTGGTCAATTATACCACTCAACCCATTATCCCTATTTCTCAAACACAAATCAATGCAAGTAAGTCTCAAGACATTTATTAATAATCTCATTGTGACCATCAATTTGAGGATAATAAGATCAAATCAAATTCAATTTAGTTCCCTACAACTTAAATAAATCCTTCCAAATTTTTAAAATCCGTTATCAATAATAGAGAAAGGTATTCCATTTAAAAGTAACAAATCCTAGAAATATAGAGCAACAATGTTCACAATGTATGGGCAATTTAATACATAGAAATGAGAAAATTTAGTCAAGAAATTTGATTAGTCACCCCTCATGTCAATTTGATTAGTTTTATGTATCCTCCATCTACAACTCCTCCCTATGCTCTCCAACCTTTAGCTTAGAACAATCAAAATGAAATCACTCTAATTTTTTTTAGGATGTTGGATATTTGTGAAGTCTAGTAAAGGGGGGAAATATGGCTTAATGATTTCTATGTTGAATATCAAGTATAAATTCAAGTATTGAGGGAGGTTAAGAATAAAGGCATTTTCACTAGCTTGTGGAGAATGGTTTACATAAGGATCATAGCACAAAGGCTTAATATTTTGATTTGGTCCCTTATATCAAGGTCTTTTATAATATAAAAACAAATCATATATAATACAATATCCACCAATCATATCACTCATGATTGTACAAAACCACTAATTACTTTGACATCGTTCTTGCATCTACTACTTTTTAACCTTTCACCATTAAAATTTAATTTCAATATAATTTAAACTCCAACATATCGTTCTTAATAATATTACATTCTTCAAAAACTTTGGCATTGATGATGATAAGAAGATAGTGAATTCTAAGCAAAAGATCTCTTGAATTTATTGATTGGGATTTATCATCTGTTTGACTCTTCATAAGCATTGTAACTCTTGTGCAACATTTAGATCTACCAATATTCCATTTTCTTTGGAAACATTCAAATACTCTGTCTTTCTATTCCACATCTAAAATAAGATCCATCCTACTCATAGTTTTTAATTTTTTAAGAGTTCAATTAAATATCAACTCATCAATATTTATAAAAGACAATGAATAATTAGGAAGAGTTATTTCAAAATTGCATTATCCAATCTTTCAAATACAAATGTTCAAATCATAGTTACAAGACTCGGACTCGCCTCGGACTCGGCAAGCCAATTTTTGACTCGGACTCGGACTCGGCGCCCAGACTCGGCAAAGACTCGGCAAAGACTCGGCAAATAGAAAAACCCATGAAATTCAGAGATTTTTAAGGATTTAACACTTGTTTCACGCACCCTTTAATAAATAAACCTTAAAGACACAATAACATCATCAAATAGAAATTACTATGATCTCATACACAAACATACATCGATCACATAATTATAAACGCAAATTTTAGCTGAAGGAAATAACACATTCAAATATATAAATATTGTCAAATGTATACAAAACTCATGGAATATGAAATCCATGGCATCAAAACCAATATCAAAATTAAAAATATAAGTCTATGGCTCAAAAGAGCTTGCATTACTCATCCCAACATCACGACAAGTCATTCGCTAGTGTCTAAGATAGGTCATAGATGATGATGCAGCCATGATATTTTCTTGCATCTCAATGATTGGTGTGTATATTCAAGTGAGGAATTTATTATTAAATTTTTATTGTAGCCTTCAAGACTGCATGCTTTGTTGTCTAATGTATGGAACAAGATAATCCTTGATTATGGCTTTGACTGCAAAAGATGCAAAGATTTACAACAGGGGATATGTATTTTGTAGGTTTAACGATCATGATTCATCATTGGGCTATAACATGCTTAGACCTATAGTTTGATGAGGTTTTGGGGGAAACAACCCAATAGGATCAAGGGGTAGTGCCCTTCGCGGGGGTCTGGGGGCAGCGCCCCCAGCGGGGTCAAGGGGCAGCGCCCCTTGCGGGGGTCTGGGAGCAGCGCCCCCAGCGGGGTCAAGGGGCAGCGCCCCTTGTGGGGGTCTGGGGGCAACACCCCCAGCGGGCTCAAGGGGCAGCGCCCCTTGCGGGGGTCTAGGGGCAGCGCCCCCAGCGGGGTGGAGGGGCAACGCCCCTCGCGGGGTCCCGGGGCAGCGCCCTGGGCGCGCTCCCTGTCGCAATACAGGGCGGGGTCGAGGGGCGGAGCCCCCGCCACCAAGCCCAAATGAAGACCTTCAAAACCACACAAACCTTCATGGCGCGCACCATTTAATTAAAAAAATTGTAAATTAAAGACACTAATTACATATTTAAAAAACATCAAGGTCGAGATTTAGCCATTTAATTAAGCAGTTCTGAAACTTTAAAATGTGTTTTTTTTGACACACACGCCCACAAACTGATGGCCGAGTCTTTGGCTCGGGACTCGGCGAGTCTGGCGAGTCTGGCGAGTCTCGCGAGTCTCGGCGAGTCTGGCGAGTACTCGGCAGCCGAGTCCCAAAGACTCGCCCAGCCTCACTCACTTCGGGACTCGCCAAGACTCGCCGAGTCTAGGCGAGTCTTGTAACACTGGTTCAAATAGAGATGAAAATTGAGTCCTTGTACACTCCATTAAAGATTGATGTAGTTTTTCTATTTTGTTTGTTTCTAAGTAATACACATACATACACTACAATGGAAAATATGTCACACTACACATAAGTACTTATTTCACTATATAAGCATGTAGATACATCTCCGCTTAAAAAATTTGGACTATTCTTTTAAAAATTTAGTGAATTCATGTTGGAAGCTGTTCTAAATTTGAACATCATATAACCCAGATCATGCAAACTAATAACCATCTGGTAGTAAAGCAAGATGACTCTCTACATGATAATGTTCGTAGTTTGAAATTTAAATAAACACAACATAAATGGAACTTGAATCACTACATCAAATTAGAATGAATTTATTGCAAATGTGAATTAAAACTTAATGGAAAATCTCCTGAAATCAATGTAAATAAAAACTTCAATAGAAAATCTCCTTTCAAATAAAAAAAGTTGTCAAACTTAACATTTACTAACTTCTTTTGGAAATCATGCAAATATAGCTGTTAAGAAAAGAAGGGATCTTCTCCGTCCTCTTACCTTTTCAAAATATACCATACATAAACATTCTTGAAAGATATTCAGAAAAACAAGAATGTGCAGGGATTAATCTTTCTAACTGGACCACTAAAAATACAAATCACTATATTAAGCCAATAATATTGGGCTACTAACTAAAACTCTTGAGAATTTTGAAAACAATGAATGGTCCAAACATTCGCTCACAAAATTCCCCACATATTACCAAACATTCACCCACTATATTAAGCCAATGATTCTTCAAGGCAGACAAATATTCGCCCATGAAATGCCCCACATATTACCCCCAGCCTCCCAAGCATCGCCACAACTTTTGTTGTCGTTGCCTCGCCTGGACATTTTGTCTTCTCCTGCCCTTTATTTTAACCATTGTCATAGTTGTCGGTATTCTCTACGCTGTCTTCTAGCCAAGGATGCCCAATGAGATTCTCCTTCCGCAAAGATACCACTGTTTCATCAAAGTTTGTGGTGGGAGTGAGGGCGAGAAATCTGAACAAAAAGATCGGCAACACATGGAAATCGGAAACCATCGTAGGCACCTTCCACACAGGGTGTGAGAAGCTCTAAAATTTGGAAAGCATGGGAAGGCTAGCTCCCGTAGCACACACGACCATTCTCCCTACAAAACTGTCATCCCCATTTTCTTATATAACCCATAAAATCACCGCTATCTGCCAAATTATATAACCTTTTTTGTACTTACAGAGCTAGGGACAACAGAGGTCTTGGCATTGTGGTTTGACAGATCATGAGACATTTCCATGCCAGAATTCCCACAGCCAACAAACAACACATTTTGTCCTTCAAATTCTTCCCCAGTTTTACACCCGCTGACATGAAAAATACGTCCCTCGAAACACTTGCCGCTGGAGCCTCCGCATTCTCTCTAGAACCTGCAAAAATGTGGGATGGATTTCTTTTAAAACTCCCGCATTGTTTTTAAATCCTCCCGCTCAATTTTCAAACTTCAAATTCCCGCTCATTTTTAAAACTCTGCCTCACTAAAACGTCTTAGCCATCCACCTTCGTCCGTCCATTGCTGTCCATATCCGTCAGCATTTGTCCGTTAGTCTTTCCGTCTGTGCATTTTTGTCCAGCATGTGGAATGGGGGATGCCCTGTTATGTTAGAATGTCACATATATAGGTGTTTTTTGTCTAGGAGTTACCTTTCTGCAAGGAATTGGGGCATAAATATATGGCGGATTTGTAAAAGTGCCACATAGTTTAGGGCAATAAAAAGAGATAGCAACAGTTTACATACGAATAATTGTTGCGCCCAAGCATCCATACAAAGGCAAGATGATTAAATGAATCTCAGGCGTTCATTATATTCTTTTTTTTTTTTTTTTTTCTTGGCTGATTTTTTTGCCGTTCTTAGTTGCTTTTTCGGCCTCATATGATGTACAGTTTGTACATACAAAAATGGCTGACTTTTCCAATAGTTAATCAAAACTGCATATAGGGGAGAGGAGCTGATACGTAAGCGTGGGCATCAAACATAAATCAGATTTAAAATGCACACTTAATAACATTCATTTCAAAACAACCTGCAAGATAAGATTTATTCCTCAGCCTAATAATTTTCTACAGAGTTTTGATTTGACGCAAACATAATAAGAGGAGCATAATTTTTCAATTATCATAAAAGTTGCTCATAGCTATGATTTGAAAACATGGAACCTAATGCTTAAGTACACTCCAACAAAACAAAACAAAAAAAGAAAAACTTAAGAACAACTCCTTTCACACTGGTATTGCCCTTTCATTTCTCCAGTTTGACAAGCTGCAACTGAAAAACAAAAATAAAATAAAATAAAATGAAAGCTATTAATTTTATTCCCATAATTATATGTATAATTCTTTGTTTTTTTATATATTGAAAATAATGCAGAATACAAAGAGAGTGCAGTTAGAAACTGCAAAAGAAACTTACTTATAATTCTTTATTATGCCGAAGGCATTCCCACGCTGGACTTTTCCAACCCCATTTGACCCCAAACAGTGCAGATTTCAATGGACTGCGATGTAAACAATCAGTCGCTCATCTACTCACGCCTAACACACTTAGGGTTTTTCAGAGCCGGCCTTATCCCTAGCTTCATTGATTTTATCTCATTGCTTTATTCTGTGTTCCATGAAACCTAATCCCATGGCGTCTATTCTACCACATCTGTTGGATCAAAGAAGGAACCCGCAAAAACTGCTACCACTGGCGGTGCTTTTCACGAAATTGCACCATCTGCAAAGTCTGGCATCGGTGAGTCTGCAAACTCTGGCATCGTTGAGAGAAAGACACAATTTGTGTAGAAACTTGAGGTAAGCGTCTGGTTCATTTATAATCAGTTTTCCATGTACGCTACAACAATGTCAGGGGATCTACGTAGGCCAGTTGCCATAATGTATCTGAATGGTACTAATTGGCTCTACCAGATACTAGAGGTACATTACCAAAAAGCATCGCAGATATTTTTAGCATTACCCATGGCTGTCATATTTCGTTTAAATGATTCCTCTTTTCTGCTTGTCTGATCCGTTGTATATTCACAGGGTATCTTATTCTCCAATACTAAATTGGGGGAATCGCTTCTTCGAAATGTCACAAAATCTTTAGAAATGGCTGGGTTTTCTACTTAGGCAGAGCTGCACCACCACGAAAAGAATTATCTACGAAAGTTCATAATGAGCAGTCTGCGAAGCGCAGGCTACAACGCAACCGTGTGCAAGACGCGGTGGGAGCAAACGAATGGGAATCCTCTAGGTCTGTTGCTCTGTCTCTTATCAAACCCCAATTTATTCGAATACTACTTGTCATCTTTGGCGATGCTCATCGTGATCCTTATTTGGTAATACAGGCGACTACGAGTTCATTGGTGTGATGGTGGAAGTGGAGGCCCTTCTTCCAAGTCAATCAATGCTCATCGTTTGTTGGTGGACATCGATTTCAGAGTACAATTTGAGATTGCTCAGCCAACTTGAGCCCCCATTTGCAGCTTCCGCCATTTCTACACAGCGTTCACATCACTTGACCCCTGCCCCCACAAGTTGAGCATTCTGGCTATGAATCTTACCTTGCACAAATATCTTGATAAACATATTTAAATAATTTGATAACAAAAAGAAAACGGGATGGCATTGGCAGCTCTAAGGAGGGATTCAATTTACAGAGCTGCACAACAATCATATGCTCTCATCTCCACTATTTCTTGATGGAGGGGCATCGATTCAATTTCCAGTTTAGTTGTCAAATTTTGGTTTGATGTTTATTAACTGTTTTGTGGTGCGAAATTTTGGCTTGTATACCCACGCTATTTTGCTAGAGATTTGAATTTGCAAAGTTTTAAAACAATTAATAGCTCAGTTATCAAAAGCCCCTTTCAACGTGGATGATAGAGGAGAAAATGGCGCATGGGAGGAGGTAAGAATCTGTTGCAAATTTCAGTTATCAAAACTAGATTAGAACATGGGGAAAAGGCATAAGTTCTCAAAAAAGAAAACAGAGGGAGAGAAGGGTGATCAAATGGTTTTAGGGATTGGGGAATCGGCCTAAGGAAGGAGAGATAGGCTAAAGAAAAAGCTCGATCCACTTTTGCAAGAAGAAAACGATGACTGCAAGATAGCGTGAAACAAAGAAAATAGAGAATGGAGGAGGTTGCGGTGGAAAACAGAAGACAAAAACAACATCTCAATCAGGAGAAATGCTGGAATGACAGGGATGGCGCGCATGGAAGTGAGGAAAGAGTTCAAATGACACATCTTGATGTTGTTGTTCGTGTAATCTGCATTGGCATTGTTATGCTCTCTTTTTGTATATTGTTAATACAATAATCACAGCTTCCCTATAATGTGTTTGATGTGCTTTATATTATGAGGAGAACTCACAGAGAAATTCACAGAGCAAAAAAATTGAGGAAGAAACTTATGACTGAAGAGGGCGACTCATTTTTGGCCTCAGAAGGGTATGCAACTATTGTGTTTTCTCTCTTGTAATAGGCCTTTAATTCGATTTCATTCTGCTAGAATATGTGTCGGTTGTAATATATTGATAGAATTTTATTTTTAGGCTTAGATGGTAGGTCTGAAGGTTATTATGTATTGTACTTATGCTGTCTTACCTGCGATTTGAAAACTGTAGTATATATGTGTATGTTTCTTATTCCTTTATTCACTAACCATTTGGACTGACCAGATCCAATTAGGATGAAACTCTGGAGGGTGATATTAAACCCCACTAAATGAAACTGTGGATTCCCGGACAAGGAGGAAAGTGGGATGACCCTGAGCAAGGCTAGCTTTGGTTACATGACGACCAATATAACCCGTTCCTCCTATTATCAGAATTTTGCTGCTTACCATCTTTACCTTAACTATTTTTCATGTTCAACTAAAATAGAAAATGGTGTGCAAATTTTGGAAGATGAGTAAGAATTTTTAACAGAGCTCTAAAGGAAAGTCATTCGTCGAAACATCTTTTCTTGAAGAAATGCTGAGGGAGAGAAAAATAAATTCTCATTTCTCATTAGGGTTGGATTTAGTTAGATTTTTTTAAGTGGAAAGATTTGTTTCGCAGATTAAACTGGAAAGATTAAAGTTTGTTTTCATACATGGGGTGAGAATGTTCCAACTGCCTGAAACTTGTTTTTCCCAGCATGAGATTAAGTTAGGTTTATTTACGTGGAAAGATTTGTATCGCAGATTAAAGTGGAAAGATTAAAGTTTTTTTTTTAGACATGGGGTGAGAATGTTTCAACATAAGCGAATTCTTATGTTCCAGAAATTTTCAAGTATTTGCTCAATCCTTGGTTCAACACAGTGCTTTATTAAGTTAATGTCTACCTAGGTCTATTATTCTTTGGATTTATTTTTGCAGTGAGATAAACTACATTTTCATCTATCTGTTCTTGCACCATGTATTTATCATTTCTAGCAATAAACCTTATGCTACAGGCAGCAAAACATATTCTAGACATCCTAAAGCAGTTTGAGATTGGGTAATTAGCTTGCTGGTGACATGAACCTAACAATTGGAGCACTTTGAGGATCAGGATTTAGGATGATGATGGGTGCTGATGCAGAACAAGCATCACTATTAACTAGATATTTACTACATGTTATTGCTTCTACTGATCCTATGTGCTTGAAGATGAGCTTTCACTTGTCAAAATTTCTCTTACAGAAGACTGAAGTCTTCTTTGCTAATGATCTTCTGTCTCGGTTCCAAGAAATGCAACAGAATAGTAGCATTTCATGTTTCTGAGGCCTTCAACCCGTCTGCAACATGAATGACCATTACGGATGGGGAATCTGTTTTGACATTCAAAACTACACATTTCTAGCATGGAGCTTTCTGAGCTTTTTTTTTTGGTCATTGTCACTATCCATGAAAAGGTGGATTCCTCAATGCAATGGTTGATGTGTTTTTGTAATTGCAATGTTTTGTAGAGGAATTGGGAACTGTACAGGGTTTCTATACTTGCAGTTTTTTCATAAAAACTTTGGGCTTGCAATTTACTTTATGCCCACTGTATTTGCAAGGTTTCAGCACATAATCATTATAAATTAGAAAGTTAAACTACTAGCATAATAAAAGGATGATTTCTGTTTATTTTGCTCATTAAGATCTCTTTTGATTTTTTTAATATTTGTTGAAACTTTCAAATACGGTCCATACATTTACTAATATGCATGTTGTTGCCAGTAACTGGTTTTATATCTTCTTTGGGTCAGCGAATAATATTGCTGAGTCTAGAGTACATCATATTTTGCTAATTGTATTTAGCATAACCTTCAATGTCATCGGTTCATCGGTAGTTGTTTTTCTATAACCACTTTACATGGAACCAACTGATAGACAAGATTTGCTTTTATCAGGTCAGTAAAATTGGAATTGTTGCTGTGTAACATTTACTATGATTAATGTAATCACTGGATAACCACAAATTTTAGCTAAAACAGAGCAAAACAAAGCAAGTACCTTCGAAAGGAGGGTTGCATCATAATTTATTTATAGCCTAAATCCTTCAAAATTGATAGAAGCGGAGCTAGAAAAGCCTATCTGTACTAAATTGGGAGGCTCTGGGAGGATCGAACAGTGCGCGATGAGAAATTGTGGCTTTGGTTTAGTCTGAATCCTGTAATAACAATTAAAGAAGATTTCAACTGAGAGAAAAATATAAAGCTAGGGTTTGAACAAGAGGTGGGGTTTCTTGAACCTGTCCATATTTACCATATTCTTTCTTCTCTCTTTTTTTGCCTGTTCTTTGTTCTTCGGTTCTGTGAGTGAAGTAGACACATCTGAACAACGCTTTTATCAAACCGGATACTTCGTTTTCTTTTCTTGGTGGTTTTTTTAAGGGGGGTTTAAAAAATAAAAGTTGATTCTTTACTCTGCTTGTAAGCTTGGAAGATGTCCATTGGTGAAATTACAAGGGAACATCCAGCATGGCAATTTGATAATATATCTCTATGCATTCTAGATCTAATGGTATAATTGTGCTCAAATTCTCACTGCACAAGCATTTGTGGTGTAATTAGAGAATTGTTTAAAATGGAACCGTATGAAAAATAGATTAGTACATGCTTAACTATCCAATACCAGCTGGGTTTTTGTTTTGTAATTTTCTTATATTCTTAAATCTAGTTGTCATTATATGAATTGAAAGCCAGAATTTGCTATTGACAAATAATACTCCAAAAAACTGAATCCTTGACATTGCACCCACTGATATCAAATTACAATAGAACAAGGCGATATCCTCCAACTTTCAAGTGAAGATTGGTCTCCTAGAGTCCTCTAGATATACACAAAATCCCTTCTTCCAAACCTCATAATTGTAATCCTAATATCGTTGGGAGAACTTAAATAAAACTTGAAAACTTAAAATATTGGGAAAATGATTATCGAAGAACCAATTATAATTTGAGAGCAGCAAGTAAGCTGGATTGTTTGCTCTCAAAACAACAACGATATTAAGAGCCCACCAACATAAACTCATAACTTTTTCCAATCCCCACCATGGAAACAAAATTCTTATCAATATATCCCAAAAGCATATAGGGAATTCTAATATGGATGAGGAATATTCAGACCAATTTATATGAGTGGGGCTACCAAATATAACTACCACACATATATTGTATGTTATTACATGAGATATTTAAAGACTACCTGAAAATATGTCATTATGTTTGTTGGAAATGTACAAAATGGATTTGTTGAAAAGGCTTTACAAACATTCAAGCAAATAAAATTGGCAAGTGTATAGTCAAATTCCACAACCTTGGCTAGTATCCTCCTTGCCTGTGTCAAAATGGGAGCTTTGGAATTGGGTATGGACATCCATCAAAGCATCATGGAAGGTGGATTTTGGTAGACATGTATGCAAAATGTGGAAGCATAGAAAAGGCATGTAAACTATTTGACATAATGCCTCAAACAAAGGTTATCTCATGGAATGCAATGATTGTAGGATATGCACAAAGTGGATTTTTTAAAAGCTTTAAAAACTTTCAAGCAAATGCAATTGGGACGTGTAAATACAAATTGCACAACTAAAATGGGAACTTTCAAAGAGGGTACATAGGACGTGTAAATACAAATTGCACAACTAAAATGGGAACTTTCAAAGAGGGTACATACATCCATCAAATCTTAATGGAAAGGTGATTTTTGTCTGATGTTAAAGTGTCTCGTAAACTACTTGAACCTTATATTTTTAATTAAAATTCTGTTTGTTCTATCATTGTAAAATTAAATTGCTTCCTCAAATAAAATCAGTCAATATGCATATATCTTTGAGAGGTATAAAAGGGATTTTGAAACCCCACATCTTATCCACTGTTTCTAACCACCCCTAGAATACATCTTATTAAAATTGTATGATAGCTATTCTAATGTGTTTGGTGAGGTTTTCAGCTTGACAGTGCCTACATCTGTCATTGGATTTGTACGCTAATGGTGATGAAGTGGGTATTGGTAGTAATTTACGCTAAAGGTGTATCCTATTTGAACTGGACAAAGCTAAAAAGTATCATCAAAGGGTTGTTATGGTTAGCCGACCATTGATTAACTTCTAGCCATTGATTGAAAAGCATTCAGTTTATCATCTGCCTTCGTCTTTCTCTATGATTCGGTCTCGTTGGATTCAAGTCAACTCAGTGTTTGCTTGGTGTGCATTGGTCCGCACTCCACTCTCAACTTGCCATGTACGAAGCATACGTTACCTTATAATAATTGTTTTTGTGCGAATAAGAAAGGAAGGCGTGGCTAAAATAGACCGTGCATCATTTTTGGTCATTTTTTTATCTAGGTACGGTAGGACTATCTCCACATAAATGCATACCCTGTCATATTAGCAAACGATTCGCCTGTCACACATTCTTCTCCAAAATTTCATTCTCTAAGTTACACCACCATAATTAAGTTCTGACACAAACAAGTTGTATTTTCTCTTTATATTTACAAAATTACAGCCTGTCTTCTCTTTAGCACAAAGCAATTACTATATTTTATATAAGTCATAAAAACAGAAAATATTTCAAGCTTCTGTAAGTTTTTGAGATGGTCTCAGCTCTAGAATATGAAAACTCTACAGACCTTACTCTGAACAAATAATGGATTATCAGATTTCAACATATTTTGAAAAGTTGTCATCCACATTGTCAATTACTGTCATTGCCCCAAGTTCCAAATTGATGTTGGATCCACTCGAAACCACAACGGTCTTTGTCGTCTGCCCATTTCCCGTCAATACATCGTGCATGTAGAACACCATGGTTTTGTCAATGAGAATGGCTCCTTTCCCGCTTAAGGTTTTGGCAAGGGTTTTTTTGCTACTCTCCCCCTTGCCACCAACACTCCAGTAAATAATTGAACCCTCAAACAGTTTAGCCCAATAAATTCCCATCATATACCAAGCTCTCCAACTCTCTGATTTCTATTCGGACAGAAAAAATACTATTTGCATGCGATTGGGAAAATACTATTTGCTAAGACATTCGGGTCGCCATAAGTCTTGTGTGTCTCTCCGATGCGGATGTTTCACCGACAGTAGCCCACAAGGTTGATCTCGGGGAAACGGTTTGCTTTCGGCATATGGTCTCGGCGATCATATAGAGTCTTGCCGACTAGCGTGGGTTTCGCTATCGGCATAAGGTTTTGCCTTCGGCAGGACGTCTCAGCGATGTGAGAAAGTCACACCGACTGCTTGCATTCGAGGTAAGAAAGGGAGGTCTACAGAAGGTCTTGGCGACCCAGAAGGTCTCAGCGAAGCAAAAGATTTGAAGCTCGGGCAGAATGAAGAGTTCAGCGTAGGTCCCGGCGATCGGTGAAGTCTTCCGGACCAACATTAAGGTTTCAGCAAGAGATGTATTTCGGCATATGGTCTCGACGAACCGGTGATGTCTCGCCGACAGAAAGGGAGCCTTCAGCGTAGCATTCAAGTCGGAGAAAGGTCTCCCTGACTCCAATGTCTCGCCGACAACAAGAGATCGCCAAGAGGAGATGCCTTCACCGTAATGTCTCGGCGAAGACATTTAGCCTCGCCGACTGAGTAAAGGGCCTCGATATCTTTGCCTTCGGCGGGAGTCTTGCCAACAACAAAAAGGCCTCGCTGAGAAAAGGACTTCAGCAAGATGTCTTGCCAAAGTAAGGTTGTCTCTTCGACAAGAAAAGAAACTCGCCGAATGGCAAAGCGTTCGGCATAAGGTCCTGGCGACCAACTGAAGTCTCACCGAAGGGGTGTGGCTTCGGTATAAAGAATGAAGATCGGTGAGATGTCTCACCGATACCAAAGGGTCTTGCCAAAAGCTGGTGGTCTTGCCGAAGAAATGGAGCTCAGGGAGATGTCTTCCCGACCGATAGGGGTCACGACAAAAGACAAGGATATCTCGGCAAAGGGGAGGGAGCTCGGTAAGAGGTCCCTCCGATAACGATTGTCTTGGCGACCACAGAGGCAACATCAGTATGAATTTTGAAGCCCGATAGGAGCTCTCATCGATATATCCATGCTATGTCAATGGCTTTAGAGGAGAATAATCGCATCGGCGAGACACTTTTAGTGTCTCGCCAAGATGCGATTCTTTTCAAGGAGAGCTTTTGACCGCCCGAAAAGTACGACGTGGAGTGAGCTCAACCAATCATAAGGAGCCAAATATGAACCTTTGACAATTCGACTGTTTGACTCCCCCTGTGAATAAGATCAACAGAGTAAGCACGACGTGGATCAACCATGAGCTCACAAACATTCAAAGCAGCTCGACTGGGGGGAATTCAAAGGTGGACACGAGGATTAGAAATGAATGCGGTGGTTGCTGCTAAAGATCTTCAAGGCTTCTGCAAGGGCGATTCTTCACACCGACATGAACAACAGGGACATAATGGCAGACAACATTTATTTCAATCAAAAGATCTTAGGATAGATTTTTCTGAGACCGATATTTTTGTAAGCCCTAAGGGGCCGACACTCTCTGTATATAAGGCATTTTTTTCCTTTTTATAAGCAGTTCCGATGATGCTCCTCTGAAGTCTGTGACCCTTTTTGCAGTCCTCTCTCAGACTAGCAGGATTATGTAACTCAATTTGGAACACAATATACAAAATCTACCTTGGTTACCATTGATGGTCCATCATTCTGCCTTTTGATTCTTGTCAAAGTATAGTGCATTCTTTTTAAGTGATTCATTGAGCTACTTAGTGAAATATTATCTTTCCTTATAGCTTTTGTTTCATGTCGTGCCTTTCTTTGCAGAAGTAGTATCATGTAGATTACAAACTGTGTTTACTTAATCCTGCACATGAGCTTCTAGTTTGTGAAAATCTGTCTTTCCTTCTTGAGGGCATGTGCATGTCAAACCTGTTTGAATGTGTGACCTACAAGATCTCGTTGTGCAGTCTCATGGCTGTCACCAGTATCCAAGTGTAGCTCGAATATCTCATTGTTCCTGTCATTTTGGTGCATCACCTTAGTTTAGTTTCAATTTATGTACTCCTTATCCCTTTCCCTTAAAAGAATCAGTAGTTTAGGTGACAACAAAGGAAGCCGGCCTTCTCCGGAGGTTGACCTCTGCTTACAAGAAACCCACATCTTTAGAGGTCTTTCCATGTTACACTGAGGTGTTGAACATCGGGTTCGACAAGGGTGCAACTTCAGGTGATAATAGTTTTTGGCACGCCCGGTGGGACTGTGAACTGCTTCTCAGTTCATGTTTATGCATTTTATTACTGCTGTTTGGTGTGTGCAGCAGTAGTTTCAGCCTTTTGGAGGCACTTTCGTTACATACCTGGCGACTCCGAGCTCAAATCTTTATGTTTCACAGACACAGGTCTTGGTATGTCTCAAAATAATTTGTTAATTCTGAGTTTCTAGCTCTTTAACTGAAAATATGTCAAATAATTATGAAGATGCCTACTATTACCCTCCATATCATGAGTATGTTGCTCCTGCACATCCATATCAGAGTGTATTGGACCTGCTCCAACAGATTGACCATACGTTATGGGATCTCAGTCAAGGTCTTCACAATATGAAGATTAATGATATTAGTAA
Organism: Sequoia sempervirens; assembly: GCA_007258455.2. Lineage (NCBI taxonomy): Eukaryota > Viridiplantae > Streptophyta > Pinopsida > Cupressales > Cupressaceae > Sequoia > Sequoia sempervirens. The sequence continues at coordinate 35,620 of VDFB02080252.1, forward strand.
GGTGCTTGTGTGCCTATCTAGGATATTGGTTGATATCAAGATGCAACAGGGTACCATTATGCATCAACAAGAAGTGGCTGAGCAAGTCAGCTTTTATGATTAAGAAAGAGTGGCAAAAAGAATCCAGTTTGAGGAAGGCCTTGAACAGGAAATAGCTGCAAAGGAAGAACAAATGAAGCTACTCTCTGCTAAGGTGCAGAACACTCAAGCTTATTCAGATTACCAGCACCAACTAATGGAGGAGTTGCAAAAGAAGCAATTGGAAGAGAACCTTGCCCAACAACTGGCTGCAAAGGAGGCAAAAAGGAGGCTAAAATTTTCTGAACAAGAGGCTCCCAAGTACAAGTTTGACAACTTTAGGCAAGGTCAGCCTCTTGACTCCCCTAGTAAGTCTTCTCAGCTTGAAATCCCAAGCTTTAAGGGATTCAATTCGATGGAAGAGAATGTAGTACTTGAACAAGATCAGTCCATCATCCCTTAAGAGTAGCCCATTGATCCAGATGACTTACTCCTCAAGGAGAGAATTAGCAAAGTAAATTCAATACATTTAGTTGTAGCATGTTACCGACTACAGCAAGAAAAGCTCAAACAGGAGGAGAGGTAGGAGCTAAGACAATAGACTGTTGAAGATCTTCACTTGCAGGCAGAGGATGCCCAAATCTCTCTGGAAAAGGAGCCACACGAAGAAGAGCAATCGACTTCTTTATTTGATCAACTACCTGGTTATGTTGAGCAAGCGGAAGAGAGCATGCAGGTTCCTGATTTACCAGTTGATTTGGAATGGCCAGAGAATATTGTTGACTTGTTCGATGAACTTCCTCAATTTGTTAATAAGGATGAAGATCTCACATGCATGATAGCATCTATGCCTGGTATGGAGCAACTAAATGATAAAACTCATCTAGATTTAGTGCAAGATTATGAGATAGATGATATCATAGAAGCTTTTTGTTCCAACATAGATGATGAACTAGTATCATATGAAAGGGAAGCATGTGATCAGCCCATTCAAGTTGGTGAGACTGTTGAAGAAGTTGTTGAGGATAATGCCTTGCAGCCTGTGAACTTATTAGATGAGCTTCCCCACCTTGCTGAAGAGGAGGTGTATTTTGTCATGGACAAAGAGCATAAGGAACCACAGTCTGAAGATTTGTTTTCAGTTATCCAACAAGGATATTAGCTCCTTAGTCAAGAATATCATACTGTAGTAGCCAATGAGCAACCTGCATATTACCTTCAATCAACATATTTTCAAGCAAAAGATGAAGTCTTTAGAGATCAACAAGAGACCAGCAAGGAGAGTTCAAGCTTGTCCCTTACCAGAGGCTGTCCAATCAGGTACCTAGCTCAGGTGGAGCCCAAAACAACACCAAGCACCAATCATGTACCTACACATGAAGGTACAACAAAAGAAGATATCCGAGATGCACTGGAAGTCAATCAGGAGAATGTTTAGCTCACTTATCCTACTTTGGTTGGCAATACATATCATCTGTCTAGAGAGGTAAGTGAACTTGTTACCCTCTTTCATGAGGCAGTGCATTTCTTTTTTCAACTTTTTTCAGTATACCATCTCTATTCAACTGCCATTAAGCTTGAAGGCCATTGTACTTTGAAGAGAAAAGGCAGCTATTTTAACCATCCTATGAATGGATTTGTTTAACCAATTTCCTACTGGTTAGTATAGGGTAGGTTAGTTGCTGTTTCAATTCCCTAAGTGTTGTTCCAACACATGTAAATAGTTTATTTCAGTTTTTCTTGTTTTCAATAAGTTTCCAAGTGTTCTAGTAGGTCTCAAGATGAGTTATAGCCATGTACAAGCTGCTCTTGATCTTTTCTGAGTTGTCCCAATGACTCCATTCCCAATGGATAGGCCTAGGCTACTAGTCTTCATGTTTAGCAGGAAAAAATCCAGCAAAGGTCGCCAGAAATGTTACCTAATTTTCACCCTCAGGCTCAATCAGGCAGAATATCATGTGACCAAGGTTCGAGAAGGCCAGATGGGGGATTTTTGTGCAGGATTAAATCATGCATATGATGCTAGGTCACAAGGAGCTCATTTGAAAGTATGCCTCAGTCAGTTTCGGCATAAAATCCATCAGAGAAGAAAGTCAAAAAGACCCCTCTGGTGTCTTTCCGACTAGTAATGCTTTCCATTTGTCTGAAGTACCAGTCGCCAAGACATTCGGGTCGCCACAAGTCTTGTGTGTCTCTCTGATGCAGATGTCTCACCGACAGTAGCCCACAAGGTTGATCTCGGGGAAACAGTTTGCTTTCGGCATATGGTTTCGGCGATCATATAGAGTCTTGCCGACTAGCAGGGGTTTCGCTATCGACATAAGGTTTTTCCTTCGGCGGGAGGTCTCAACGATGTGAGAAAGTCACACCGACTGCTTGCATTCGGGGTAAGAAAGGGAGGTCTATAGAAGGTCTCAGCGACCCAAAAGGTCTTAGCGAAGCAAAAGATTTGAAGCTCGGGCAGAATGAAGAGTTCGGCGTAGGTCTCGGCGATCGGTGAAGTCTTCCGAACCGACATTAAGGTTTTGGCAGGAGATGTATTTCGGCATATGGTCTCGGCGAACCGATGATGTCTCGCCGACAGCAGGGAGCCTTCGGTGTAGCATTCAAGTCGGAGAAAGGTCTCCCCGACTCCAATGTCTCACTGACAACAAGAGATCACCAAGAGGAGATGCCTTCGCCGTAATGTCTCAGCGAAGAAATTTAGCCTCGCCGACTGAGTAAAGGGCCTCGATATCTTTTCCTTTGGCGGGAGTCTCGCTGAGAAAAGGACTTCAGCAAGATGTCTTATCGAAGTAAGGTTGTCTCCCTGACAAGAAAAGGAACTCGCTGAATGGCAAAGCATTCGACATAAGGTCCTGGCGACCAACTGAAGTCTCACCGAAGGGGTGTGGCTTCGGTATAAAGAATGAAGATCGGTGAGATGTCTCGTTGACACCAAAGGGTCTTGCCGAAAGCTGGTGGTCTCACCGAAGAAATGGAGCTCGGGGAGATGTCTTCCCGACCAATAGGAGTCACGGCGAAAGACAAGGAGATCTCGGCGAAGGGGAGGGAGCTCGGTAAGAGGTCCCTCCGATAACGATTGTCTTGGCGACCACAGAGGCAACATCAGTATGAATTTTGAAGCTCGATAGGAGCTCTCATTGATATATCCATGCTATGCCGATGGCTTCAGAGGAGAATAATCACATTAGCGAGACACTTTCAGTGTCTCGCCAAGATGTGATTCTTTTCAAGGAGAGCTTTTGACCGCCCGAAAAGAACGACGTGGAGTGAGCTCAACCAATCTGAAGGAGCCAAATATGAACCTTTGACAATTCGTCTGTTTGACTCCCCCTATGAATAAGATCAACAGAGTAAGCACGACGTGGATCAACCATGAGCTCACAAACATTCAAAGCAGCTCGACTGGGGGGAATTCAAAGGTGGACACGAGGATCAGAAATGAATGCGGTGGTTGTTGCTAAAGATCTTTAAGGCTTCTACAAGGGCGATTCTTCACACCGACATGAACAACAAGGACACAATGGCAAACAACATTTATTTCAATCAAAAGATCTTAGGATAGATTTTTTTGAGACCGATATTTTTGTAAGCCCTAAGGGGCCGACACTCTCTATATATAAGGCATTTTTTTCCTTTTTATAAGCAGTTTCGATGATGCTCCTCTGAAGTCTGTGACCCTTTTTGCAGTCCTCTCTTAGACTAGCAGGATTATGTAACTCAATTTGGAACACAATATACAAAATCTACCTTGGTTACCATTGATGGTCCATCATTCTGCCTTCTGATTCTTGTCAAAGTATAGTGCATTCTTTTTAAGTGATTCATTGAGCTACCTAGTGAAATATTCTCTTTCCTTATAGCTTTTGTTTCATGTCGTGCCTTTCTTTGCAGAGGTAGTATCATGTAGGTTACAAACTGTGTTTACTTAATCCTGCACATGAGCTTCTAGTTTGTGAAAATCTGTCTTTCCTTCTTGAGGGCATGTGCATGTCAAACCTGTTTGAATGTGTGACCTATAGGATCTTGTTGTGCAGTCTCATGGCTATCACCAGTATCCAAGTGTAGCTCGAATATCTCATTGTTCCTGTCATTTCGGTGTATCACCTTAGTTTAGTTTCAATTTATGTACTCCCTATCCCTTTCCCTTAAAAGAATCAATAGTTTAGGTGACACCAAAGGAAGCCGGCCTTCTCCGAAGGTTGACCTCTGCTTACAAGAAACCCACATCTTTAGAGGTCTTCCCATGTTACACTGAGGTGTTGAACATCAGGTTCGACAAGGGTGCAACTTCAGGTGATAACAAGTAATTTGGTAAATTATAGTTTTCAGTATTAAATTCTTATAGAATATTATATTTCAAATAAAAGTTGCATATTATGTAACACTTAACTTTAATTCAAAACTTTGAATGATGAAATATTTTTTAAAGCAAAAGAGTAATTATGCTCTTCCAAACCAAAGTATAATGGAGCCTAGTGCACACATTCCCTAATATGAAAAGGAAAAAATATTTAATTTTTGATACGAATTGAAAACATCGCATGGCTCCCCACGCCATTCTAATTAATAATTTTAAAAGTTACCCTTTTGTTGTACCCTTCAAAATAAATGCCTTAGAGTAAAAGAAGATTATAGTATGCAAAAAAAAAAGGCAATTTTTTTCTTAATTGACCTTCCACACCTCTTCGGAATACCCATTGCACACCAAGGTGCAATTGCTAGTTATGCATTCTATTAACCAGTTGGGAATGTCTAGAAAATAATTGTAAGGAAATCAATTAAAATCAAACAATAAACAGGTAAATCTGCAAATGAATTTATATGATATTCAGATGAGAGTATTTAGGGCTGCATGATTTATGAACAAAACCAGTTCACACGATACATGTTGCTCTCTATAGGGTATGCCAAGAGATATTTGAACATATACTCAAAAACCCAAAGCACCCAAACATGTACTCAAAAGGAAAAACGAAAATAGACAGAAAAAATTGACAAAGAATCTTCAAATGGTTTTGCTAAAATCCAAATGCCTAAATCATCTCAAGGGACACTGTCAAATTTGACATAGCATCATTTAGAAACATAATTCGTCATAGGATAGGTTTACATGCAAGGATGACTACTTGTACCCATTGGGAAAATTACATGCACACTAGATTCCTCTACAACATATTTGAAACTCGTCCTCACCATGAAAAGTTCATTTTTGATAGCAAGGTTTCTTTACAAACATAGATAGCTATCAAATATGTATAAGAGGTTCCAATGAATCCTATCAAATACGTGGGTAATGGACATCTGGTTAGTCCCATTAAACACCATCTCTCATGTCAAAAAGCAGAATTCTCAAAGGTTATGGCAATTTGGATGGACTGATAGCTACCCACTAGCACATATAGTTCTAGCATTCTAACATGAGGCTTATTTTGGGCCTTGGAAAACACTTGATGCAATTATGATGACCTCGGTTCAAACCTAACCTTAATTGGCTCATGTTTAGGAGCCTCCTTATAATGGGATGAACTTTCTTTCAGAATATGGTGCATGCTTATATGCTAGAACCACCTAGAGGCATTGGGTTCTGTCATTATGATATGACATATAACTTTATAGAGATTTGATCCTCTACCTTTTCCCAAGGCATATCTGCTTCAACTTCATTGAATCGTCTATGAAAATAGAGTTGCTTTACAAATATGAACTCCCATTAAATAGTTAAATGACCATCTACACGGCATGGACCTGTGGCTAGACATGTTAAACTTCAGATGTCTAAAACATTCAAAACTTCACTTTACTCCCAGTCCCACATCACAAAGCAAAATTATTAATGGTTGTGGCAGTTTCCATACACTAATAGCCACCTATTTGCATTGGTCCTACTAGAGAAATAGTTTTTTGGCTCAAGAGTGGAGACTAACACCTGAGAATCTCATTAGGACAACACCTCTTATGTAAAACTAAAAGCCTCTCTTTCATGGGAAAATCCTACCTTCAAAGTAGTGATTGTATTCATACAAAAGTCATCCATAGCCATTGGATTCATTTAATGCATCTATAACATAATGAAGTTTCAAACATATGGCTGCTCACAAATACTAGCCAATAGATGCTTTATGAGAATTTGAACCTATGTCTGCTTCAAATTCATTGGCTATTTGAAGCCTACTTTACAAATAAGAAGAGGAATTAAATGATTGCAGTGTCCTCTCACATGCATGGGTATGTTCTCAATAGTGCATAGATTTTTATAACTATGAAATGAATTTTAATATTATCTAACTTTTAAAACCTTTCCAATATTTTTTCATTATGAAGTCTACTCATATTGTTGGATATGTTTTCTTTCTCTTCAAACAAGAAAATTTTGTAAATCTAACTTATAGCCATTGGTTTTCTTCTGAGTTTTATAAATCATTTTAATTTGTGCAATCTATGAGTTATAGTCTATTCTATTTTTTTTTTATAATTCACCTGTATGATTGCATGCAGGAAGACGACAATTTATACATTTTCCTTTAGATGGTAACATAGGGTTCACTACCATCACTCTAAAAGGAAATATAATTTAAGAGATACCCAAGTTCGTGCAAACAAAAGAAAAATACTAATTGGATTAAAGTACTTTCCTTAGAATAATGTGATGCACAGGTGATCAATAGTTATCAATTTCAACTTCTATGATGATTTGCTATAAAAAAAATTGCACTCTATGTTAATATAGGAATAATAAATAAGTATTTTATCTATTCATCTTTATTATAAGTTACAGATTAATGCACTAATTTAGTTGTTTAACATTTGTCTGGATTGAAATTAATCTTCTATTTATTCTTAAACCTTTAGGGTATACAAAAAAGGGATTTGGTGAAAAGGCTCGACAAACTTCCACGAAAATGCAATTAGTAGTTGTACACCCAGACTTTGCAACCTTTGCCAGGATTCTCCTTCACTATGTCAAATTGGGAGCTTATCAACGGGGTATGGACATCCACCAAAGCATAAGGGAAACACCATAGACAAGACACATGAACTATTTGACTAAATGCCTTTAAATACTGTGATCTCATGGAATGCCATCATTGCAAGGTGTACACAATAGGCATTTGGTAAAAAGGCTTCAAAAACTTTCATTAAGATGCAATTGGCAAGTGTACGATATTTTGGGAATTCAAGAAGCACAGTTCACTCAGTTTTTTCAATAGAATAACAACATATTATTTAGTGGGTTTAAGTTTTACTTGCTTTAAGTTAGGTTTGGATTTAGCTAGTTTTTTTAAGTGGAAAGATTTGTATCACAGATCAAAGTGGAAAGATTAAATTATGTTTTCAGACATGAGGTGAGAATATTTTTGATAAGATAAGCAACATTTTCAGGGTGTCGTACCCTATACATAGAAAGCCCAAAGGGCCAAAAAAAGAAGCTACTTCAAAATAGAAATGAACTAGGAAAAGAGGACAAACCACACATAGAAACAACTAACAAACAGCTATCAAAATACAGACAGGACTAGACAACCCCAGAATATGAGGGGACCAGTCTGAATCCCTTAACCCTAGGCCACGAAGATGCGACAAATCGAGGGAGTCCCTTCTTCTTTCTTAGCACAACAGACCAGGAAGACTCATAATCCAAGTCCACCGTGCGAGGTGAGAGAGGTGGAACAACCGAAGCCACCAAGGGAAAAGAGCCACCATGCAGCAGAGACGATAGCGTGGGGGATGAAACATGATTGAACAAAGGACCATCAAGAGAAAACAATGAGGTTCAGGCAGGCTTAGACAGAACAACATTAGTAGATCGAGTCAACAATGGCTCCACAGAAGGAGTCAGATGAGGAGCAGACACAGGCTCTCGAGAAAGAGGAGCCTGGATAGGATCAATTACCAAGGGAGGAACCGCCAAAGGAGGGTCACCCTTCGCAAGAGAAGTCTCCAAAGAGGGAGAACCCACTGTGAGATGGTTCGAGTGAGCATTCTTCCACCAAGTAGGAGCACCCTTACGATGAGTAAGAGGGAAACCAAAGGCCAAATGACTAGTGGAAAGACACCTACACCAAAAGGGAGGGCCCTCGTAGTCTAGCAGCTGCGACCAAGGTCTATCCTCCACCATCAAGACCACATCCCCATGAAGGGGTTTGGAGATGTCCAAATAAAATAAAATATGAGATAGATCGTAGTATGACCTAGATCTCGAGTTGTAGAGTCAACCACAACAGATCTATGCTCGGAAGCGACCCATCACCATTCGAAAATAGATTTTCCCATGGGGTGAGAATGTTTCAACTGTCTGAAACTTTTTTTTCCCAGCATGAGAATGTTTCAACTGCCTGAAACTTGTTTCAACATAAGCAAATTCTTATGTTCCAAAAATTTTCAAGTATTTGCTCAATCCTTGGTGCAACACGGTGTTTTATTAAGTTAATGTCTAGACCTAGGTCTATTATTATTTGGATTTATTTTTACAGTGAGATAAAGTACATTTTCATCTATCTGTTCTTGCACCATGTATTTATCATTTCTAGTAATAAACCTTATGCTACAGGAAACAAAACATATTCTAGACATCCTAAAGCAGTTTGAGATTGGGTAATTAGCTTGTTGGTGACATGAACCTAACAATTGGATCACTTTGAGGATGAGGATTAAGGATGATGATGGGTGTTGAAACAGAACAAGCATCACTATTAACTGGATATTTACTACATGTTATTGCTTCTACTAATCCTGTGTGCTTGAAGATGAGCTTTCACTTGTCAAATTTTCTCTTACAGAAGACTGAAGTTTTCTTTGCTAATGATCTTCTGTCTTGATTCCAAGAAATGCAAAAGAGTAGCATCATTTCATGTTTCTAAGGCCTTCAACCTGTCTGCAACATGAATGGCCATTACGGATGGGGAATCTGTTTTGACATTCAAAACTACATATTTCTAGCTTGGAGCTTTCTCAGCTTTTTTTTTCTTGTCATTGTCACTATCCATGAGTTTGTGGATTCCTCAATGCAATGGTTGATGTGTTTTTGTAATTGCAATGTTTTGTAGAGGAATTGGGAACTATACAGGGTTTTTATACTTGCAATATTTTCATAAAAACTTTGGGCTTCCAATTTACTTTATGCCCACTGTATTTGTAGGGTTTTAGTACATAATCATTATAAATAAAAAAAGTTAAAATACTAGCATAATAAAAAGGATGATTTATGTTTATTGTGCTCATTAAGATATCTTTTCTTTTTTTAATATTTGTTGAAACTTTCAAATACAGTCCATACATTTACTAATATGCATGTTGTTTCCGGTAATTGGTTTTATATCTTCTTTGGGTCGGCGAATAATATTGTTGAGTCTGGAGTATATCATATTTTACTAATTGTATTTAGCATAACCTTCAATGTCATCAGCTCATTAGTAGATGCTTTTTTATAACCACTTTACATGGAACCAACTGATAGACAAGATTTTCTTTTACCAAGCCAGTAAAATTGGAATTATTGTTGTGTAACATTTACTATGATTAATGTAATCACTGGATAACCACAAATTTTAGCTAAAACAGAGCAAGTACCTTCAAAAGGAGGGATGCATCATAATTTATTTATAGCCTAAATCCTTCAAAACTAAAAGAAGCGGAGATGCAAAAGCCTATCTATACTAAATTGGGAGGCTCTGGGAGGATCGAACAGTGCACGACAAGAAAATGTGGCTTTGGTTTAGTCTGAATCATTTAATAATAATTAAAGAGGGTTTCAACTAAGAGAAAAATATAAAGCTAGGGTTTGAACAAGAGGTGGGGTTTCTTGAACCTGTCCATATTTACCATGTTCTTTCTTCTCTCTTGTTTTTCCTATTCTTTTTTCTTTGGTTCTGTGAGTGAAGTAGACATGTCTGAACAAAACTTTTATCAAACTGGATACTTCATTTTCTTTTCTTGGTGGCTTTTCTAAGGGGGGTTTAAAAAATAAAAGTTGATTCTTTACTCTGCTTGTAAGCTTGGAAGATGGGCACTGGTGAAATTAAAGGGGAACATCCATCATGGCAATTTGATAATATATCTCTATGCATCCTAGATCTAATGGTATAATTGTGCTCAAATTCTCACTGCATAAGCATTTGTGGTGTTACTAGAGAATTGTTTAAAATGGAACAGTATGAAAAATAGATTAGTACATGCTTAACTATCCAATACCAACTAGGTTTTTTTTTGTAATTTTCTTATATTCCTAAATCTAGCTGACATTATATGAATTGAAAGCCAGAATTTGCTATTGACAGATAATACTCCAAAAAATTGAATCCTTGACATTGCACCCATTGATATCAAATTACAATAGAATAGGGCGATATCCTCCAACTTCCAAGTGAAGATTTGTCTCCTAGAGTTCTCTAGATATACAAAAAATCCCTTCCTCCAAACCTCGTAATTGTAATCCTAATATCGTTGGGAGAACTTAAATAAACCTTGAAAACTTAAAATGTTGGGAAAATGATTATTGAAGAACCAATTATAATTTGAGAGCAACAAGTAAGCTAGATTGTTTGCTCTCAAAACAACAACGATATTAAGAGCCCACCAACATAAACTCATAACTTTTTCCAATCCCCACCATTGAAACAAAATTCTTATCAATATATCCCAAAAGCATACAGGGAATTCTGATATGGATGAGGAATATTGAGACTAATTTATGAGTGGGGCTACAAAATATAACTACCACACATATATTGTATGTTATTACATGAGATATTTAAAGACTACCTAAAAATATGTCATTATGTTTTATGGAAATGTACAAAATGGATTTTTTGAAAAGGCTTTACAAAATTTCAAGCAAATACAATTGGCAAGTGTATAGTCAAATTCCACAACCTCGGCTAGTATCATCCCTTCCTGTGTCAAAATGAGAGCTTTGGAACTGGGTATGGACATCCATCAAAGCATCATGGAAGGTGGATTTTGGTAGACATGCATGCAAAATGTCGAAGCATAGAAAAGGAATGTAAACTATTTGACAGAATGCCTCAAAGAGAGGTTATCTCATGGAATGCAATGATTGTAGGATATGCACAAAGTGGATATTTTAAAATCTTTAAAAACTTTCAAGCAAATGCAATTGGGGCGTGTAAATACAAACTACACAACTAAAATGGGAACTTTCAAAGAGGGTACAAACATCCATCAAATCTTAATGGAAAGGGGATTTTTGTTTGATGTTAAATTGTCTCGTAAACTACTTGAACCTTATATTTTTAATTAAAATTCTATTTGTTCTATCATTGTAAAATTAAATTGCTTCCTCAGATAAATCAGTCAATATGCATATATCTTTGAGTGGTATAAAAGGGATTTGGGAACCCCACATCTTATCCGCCATTTCTATCCACCGGTAGAATACATCTAATTAAAATTGTTTGATGGCTATTCTAATGTGTTTGGCTATCCATAGCCTCACAAAATTATGAAGCTTCACAAAGTACACTGAAGTTCTTTAGACCAATGATAGACAAATCCCATAGGATGAAAGCATCTCATAGGCCCGCAAAATTTCAAGGAGACAACCCCCAAGATCTCTCACATGAAGGAAGTCCTGTGAAGTAAGCGCCTTACAGGGTCGTAGACCTTCAAGAAGGAAACCCCCAAGATCTCTCACATGAAGGAATCCCAGAGAAGTAAGCACCTCATAGACCCGCAAAATTGCAAGGAGGCACCCCTCAAGATCTCTCACATGGAGGAAACCCGGATGTAAGGGGACTTTGTAGAGTCAGAAAGTGGCTTCACAGGCACACCTGCAAAGTGATATGTTAATCCACAAATAAGACATGTTAGGAAACACAGAGAAACCACATAGGAAAACAATCACATAGTCATGTTGAAAGTCAGCAGATTGGAAGGATTTCAAAGGGGTTTCTCAGGAACCCTTCAAAAGAAAAGGGGTCCACTCAAGGGATGCATTGTTTGAAAGTGTGAGAATGCTTTTCGCAAATTGATTCAACATCAAGGAATCCTTTCAAAATATGTTCACTTCATCAAGGAATTTGAAAGGAAGAAAATACCCCCTCATGAGGGAAAGGTCAAGGATTTTCCCACAGGAAAAAGTTGCTCCCTCCTTGGAGGAAAGTTTTCAAGCTCTTTCTTTACGAACCCATGATGAAGGAAACATGTTTTGTTAGGGGTCCAAGTTGTAAATGTGATTTTTGAAAAAGTATGCAAAGATTTTCAAGAAAATATTTGTTGGCAACGAATGTGTTTCTAAAAATTGAAGCATTCTGAAAGTGGCGTTGTCGTACATACGAGGGACAACCCAAGCAAAGAAGAGAGAAAGATAAATAGGAACATCACAGATGAGAGACATAGGGGTGATCTATTATTTTGGGGTCAAAGTTGCTCATAAATATATATATATATAAGTATAATAATAATAGTATATAAATGAACTGTCATCAACCCCCTACTACGTCAGACCATGTGAAGAATGCACAAGAAGAAAAAATAAAAATAAAAAATTGGGTCAATATGGAAGGGAAGCCTAAATGCCCCCAACACTTTGCATCACCCCTAATTTGTCGAAAGTCAAACACAACCATGGAAGAATGGTGATACAAATATAAGAAGGTTCAGGACACAAAATCACTCTTATATCCAGGCACTAACAAGGGTGACAAGGGTCATCCAAGAACACATAGCACAAGTATGGGGGAAAACATCACAACACACACACATCTAATCTAAAGATAACTTGAAGAGGCCTCCCCCTAACAATCATTGAACAAGATGTCATCCACTTCCTAATCTAGATCATTATAAAAAGAAGGTTAACAAGCCTACACTTTGTAGGAGTGCCATGTTGCACCTCAACGGATGAGGAGGATGATGCTCGATATTCATTGCTAGGCTCACCGAGTGACTTGAGAACAATGACAAACTTAGGGGAAGTTGGGGCTTGCTTCGTCACTAGGACGAAACAAGCTAGGATAGGACCACCTTGCTGAGAAGGTGGAATCCTCTTACACCCTCTGTTGCTGGAGGGGCCAACCTCTACCTTTGGCTTCGTTGAGGGATGTGAACTCCCCACAGACAAGGCGAGAGTTGTAGAGGAAGAGGAGGAGGGGAAAACTACGGTGGATACCACTAAAGTATTCAACATATTCACGAGTTTAGGGAATGGCAGGATGTTTGGAAGGGACATTAATAGGGGTAGCTCGACTGAGGGAGCGATAAACACCTGCACCTTTTTGGGGTCAAGCACACTCACACTTATAGTAGGATCCAAAAGTGAGATTGAACTTGATTGAGCAGAAGTAGAGGGGAGGAGAGAGGAGGAGACATCAGGAGGCCCTGATACAAGGGAAGTTGTCTCCTCTTCCTTCCTCTACAAAGTGGCCTGCTCAGTCACCAAAGCATTTTGCTAGCGCTTGTGCTCACATGCAAGGCAATTTCTATGACTCTTCGAGCTAGAGATCGAGAGCTGCGAAGGGACGAAAGGCTCTTGCTCAACCATAGGGGTGTCCATCATAACTATTTCAGGTGGAGGGACAAGCTCCTGAACCAGAGTAAGAGGAGTAGGTTGAGAAACAACAGGGGGAGTCAGCTCTAACACCTCAGGGGTGGGCCTCTTCCCATTCACTGCTTTAGGAGCAGAAGTTCTAGGAGGCTATGGAGGCCGAGACATAGAGGTTCCCCTTGGGGACCCTTTCTTCTACCATATCAAACAGGCCTAGGCTCTGTGGGCATAATAGGAAGCTCAAATGCATGACACTTAGGCTTTTTCCAAGCGAGCACTATAGGATTCTCTCACAAACATGGAACAAAATTTGATGGTGCCACAACAAGGGGAGAGGAAGCGCTAGGCTGGACAGTGGAAGAGGAGGAAGAGGGATCTCAAGAGCACTTCTCTTCTTCCCTTCTACATGCCTTGGCGACATCACTGTCAACTTTCAAAAAATCCCTATGCGAAAGAACATAAGGTGATGGAGGGTATCTAACTTTAGGCATTAAGTGCCCTTTCTTTTACTTTTGATATGCTCGGTACAAGAGGTCCTTCCTAGGCAGGAGCAAACCAATGGGTGCAGGCCAAAAGTGGTCTAAGGAGTAACTACCATGCTCAAATGGAGGTTTATAACCAGTGTCGTGGATCACTTGTACAGAACCCTCATGAATAAATTTCAGGCATTTGTGCACAACCGAGGAAACTGCATTCATAGCTACTAGCTAGGGGATACCCACCTTCACTCTGAAGAGTTTGGACCTCAGGATTACGTCAAACAATAGATTTACAGACTTAGGACCAACAAGGACCGACAAAATAATGCTACCAAGGGGAGGTAGGGAAAGTCCAGTTATGTGTACGGATGGTGCGTACATGTGCGTCATACCCATCTTTATGCAAAAAATTAATTAACATAATCTCCTCAATTATGATATTCACTTGAGACGTCGGGTCAACAAGAACACTTGCTATAGTGTTTCCATTGATTCATGTAGGGATATAAAGAGGAGATGGTTCTCTATTGTAACCCATTGACAAGTCCTACGAGGTGAAGGTTATACTTGGACCATTACTTGCAGGCTACATAGAGGGGATAGGAAAATCCAGGAAAGAGGCCATCACACACACTAAACAATACTCTCACAAAGCCCCCCAAAGGTTCACAATCAGACAGTGACCCAACTAAGGCTTCGTTATACAACACTTATGGAACCTTCCAACTACGCCTACTAGGGGTCGTAGGTTGGGTTGTAAGGTGAAAGGCCTCACAACACTCACACCTCAAACGCTCCTAGAACATGAGGAAAGTAGCCTTCAGTATTTCTAAATGGAACCAAAATGGTTCATGTCAAGTTCACCAAAAATGTAAGAGATGGGGACCAACCACACCAAGGCTCTAGGTCATGGAAAGCCAAGAGAGGAGGGCTGCCCTAACTTACCTCACTCTAAAGGATAAGAATCAAGAATAAAGAGCACTATGTAGTACTTCTATCACCCTTCAGACCCGAGTTCAGGTTTAGGCTAGGCAAGCTAGTTTTTGGAGTTGGTACTGTGTCTTAGACAACTCTTTGTCTGAGGATGATAGTTCAGTTCTAGGACAATGGTGTGGTGCATTGGCATCTGTATAGCTAGAAAATAGTAAACACAATAGAAACTACCAAAAAACCTATTGATGGCCTAGCTAGTTAATCTAGATGGTAAAAACATAATGAGAAAGTATAGGAAATAAACATTAAAATGATAAGGCAAGAAAATAAGAAATAGGGTGATGAAGATGATCTCAGAAGAGCACCAATTTTCCAGCTAGCTCCACATGTACATCCACCTACACACAAAAAAGAGGGAAAATTTTTGGGGTTGTATAGGGGCTTGCCTCAGTCAAACCCCTATTTTGGTGTTTCCATCTCCACGGACAGCTAGAAAGCAATGGAGTAGAATATGCGATAAAGGAAAGAAAAAGGAAACAAGGAGCACTACAAACAATATTATGCTATTCAACCAAATCATAAAGGAGAGGAGTGAAGTGTTACCACCTCCACCCAAAAGCTCACTAGCCAATGGAAGGAGAAAGCAAGCTATGAACTTGGCAAAGTCCCACCACCGCAATCATGATGAAGGGAGGTCTTGTAAGAATCCAAGCTCGCAACATTTGTAATGGCCTCACACTTGCAATGTAGAGTTGATAGATTTTTGCTGCTGCTGCTGTAATGCTCAAAAGAGGAATGCTAGAATGTTGCTTGAGAGTGAAAGAATGAAGAGGAATTGCTTAGAGAGTTCAAGAGAATTGCTAGATAGAAAAATGAAGTGAGAATGGACGAATTTGAAGGAAGAATGAGGAAGAATTTTCCATTTTTGGGTTAGTTGGTTGAAGAGGGACATTACAATTCAGCCCTAATTAGGTGGGTAATGCCTCTACCAACTCCAGACGTAGGAATCCGTCAGGGATGGCAGCATGTCATATAGACGTTCACTCGTCGCGCATTCATCCCCAACAAATATTCTCTCACTGACACAAATGACAGATGCCAAGTGGATGGAAGGAAGTTGGGTGATGTGAAATTTCTCCTTCGGATTTGATTTTCTAGGGTGAGGGTATGTGAAAGGGGAATTTGCGTAAGGGGTGCAAATTCGCTCATATACACAATGCTCACAGAAATCAAATTCAAGATTACAATCAAACAAACCTTCAACAAGGTTTTTATTTTTCAAGGTCCTTAGACCATTTTCTCCAATGTGGCAAAGTCTCTAGTGCCATAACATATTTTTCTTTGCAAGTAACTTTGTTTAAAAAGAAAGAGAACCCTTGGGTACCCAAAATCCATGACCGTCAGCTGAAGGTGAAATCCTCACTTCTTCCATAGACTTTCTTTTCACAAAAGTACTATTGCACTCAACAATTCATGCATCAAGCTTATACAATCTTCCATATCTAACACCTCTAGCAATGACCATAACACCTCTGACCATATTGTATCCTGCATCAAAAAATACTACTTGGACACCTGCATTTATTAGTTTTCTCACAGATAACAAATTTCATGCTAAGCCAAGGATATGCAACACACCATTAATTGTTCTTATTCTACCATCAAGAAACTTGATTTTAAATTTACCACAACCAACAATGTCTAAATGAGAATCATGAGCCAAGTACATCTTACCTCCATCAAATTCTTCATATTTAGAAAACCAATCTCTATTAAAGGTCATACAGAAAGATGCACCTAAGTCAATTAACCATGCATTATTACCTACATGAGTTGCTAAATCTGCAATGAATGTTCCACCATCTTCCTTCTCAAACTTAGAATTAGAATCAAATTTCATATTTTTCTAATTCTTTTCTTTTTTGCAGTCCTTGCGAACATGTCCAGGCTTACCATAGTTCCAACAAATAACTTGGACTTTCTAGGATACTTAGATCTCCCCTTAGACTTGGATTATTCACGCTTCTCATTCTTCTTTCCTTTTTCCTTAGGTCTTCCATAAACATTTAGGGCCTCCTTAGTACTGATGGATTCATTCCTCGTCATCTCTTCAGAAAGCAAAGAACCCACCACATCTTCAATATTCAATATAAGAGAATTACTCACAATAGCCATAACAAGAGAATCCTATGAATTAGGCAAAGAACAAAGTAAGATCTAACATTTCTCTTCCTCATCCATTTTTACACCAACTGATGCCAACTGAGGCATGAACATATTGAATGCTTCTAGGTGTTCTTTAATTCATCCACCCTCATCCATTCTCAAGGAATACAACTTCTTCCTCAAGAAAATATTGTTCACTAAAGATTTGGCTTGATACATCTCACCAAGCTTCTTCCATAGTTTCTGTGCAGAGGTCTCTTCATGGACATTGATTAAAACAGAGTTTTCCAAGCACAATATAATTAGACCCTTGGCTTTACATTCCATAACATCATATTGAACAACCTGAGTAGGATCTGCAAGCCTTGAAAAATTCTCATCAATAGCATCCCATAGATCTCGATCTATCAACAAATCCTCCATCTTTAGCTTCCACATTTTAAAATTATTTCAAGAAAATTTATCCACCTCTATTCTCCCTAATGAAATTTCCATCTGAAAATTCCTGTAACAAGATCACAAAGTATCTTTTGCACAAGCTCCCACCGAAATATGGATTAGTTCAAAAAACCCAACAACCCACAACTGAAACCAAAGGTGATTAGGCTTTGATACCACTTGTAAGGAAGCTAAGGTAGATGAACAACTTCCTACACTAACCTTGAGAGAGAATAATGCAAACTTTTATAGATATTTAATAGTTACAAAAACTTAAATAGAAATAAACAAAAATATCATGCATACCACAACATAATGATTTACATAGGGAAAACCCTTTCAAGAGAAAAACCCCACAGTCCAAAAGTTGCCCAATATATTATTCAAAAATCACATTTAGATTACAATATACTTGAAAAGCAAGCTTCTTATAGGAGTATCACCACTCAGAGATCCAGAGGCAACATGGCCACTACCAGACTCTCAGAATACATCACAATACATAGCCATAATACAATTCCCTCATAAAATAGGGTTGCCTTATAAGGAAAGTCAAGATAACAAAATATCGACCATCGGATATGAGACATAATTATGAATGATCAAGATTTACAATAATAAAATTTAAATTAAATTTTCCTTTTGGGGGCACTTCCCTCGAGCCTCTGCCAGGGCATGCTGCCCTTAGACCCCATCTAGGGGGATGATCCCTCTAGACCCCTCGTGGGGGGGATCCCCCCCACGCTCCCCCTATCATTGTCAGTTCAATAGTACCTTGTGTATCAACAATACCTTATGTAATTGCAAGGTTGAGACACATTTTCTCAACGTATTAAACCAAGTAGAGTGAAGAATCATGTGAAAAATATCATATTAAATTGGCTTTCCAAGCCATAAGAAATATCTTTGGACTCTCTCACCCCCAATTGCATGAAAGGTATTTCTACTAAGGAATGTTGAAAGGAATGTCCATTTTTTCCATAGTGATTAAGGACATGTATCCCAATTCATAACCTCATTCAAAGGAGGAACAAAGTTATCTAAGTGACAATGATTGGTATAATAAACTTCCTCCATTGTGTATGGACTATTTACCTCATAGAACCCATTTGGTAGAGACAATATTTTCTTGATTTCATGTGCTCACTTGATATGACATTTTTCTTACAACATGAGCAGGTAAGAGATCATAGATGTATCATCCTCCTTTCCTATCTAGTACATAAATAGAGTCATCCTTACCCTTCCAATTATGTTCCTAGCAAGGAAATGAAGAAAAGAGCTCTCTGAGATAGCTTTGTTTCCAATGTTTTGAGTAGGATGCCTGATTTTATGCAAGGTTGTTATAGTAATAGATGCAAGACGATGGTTTTCATCTAGGTTGTGGATTTTTTGTTGTTTTCAT
Source organism: Sequoia sempervirens (assembly GCA_007258455.2). NCBI lineage: Eukaryota > Viridiplantae > Streptophyta > Pinopsida > Cupressales > Cupressaceae > Sequoia > Sequoia sempervirens. The sequence continues at coordinate 54,566 of VDFB02080252.1, forward strand.
TCATTGCATTCATTCTTTGTCACAATAGCAATAGCAATAATACCATTTATCAAGCGGTTTTTGGATGCTCATGAATACATATGCAAAGTACTTGTTCTTCTATATTTTCTTGCCCCTATGCTCTTGTCATCTCCACCTCTATTTCTACTACTTATGGCTTGGACACTGCTCCAAGGCTTAGTCTTCTCATCCACCATGACATGGTTCCCACCAATTTTTTGTTGTGTGATTTAAGAAAAGCCATGGAAAACAATCAAAAGAAATCAATGCTTTGGAAACTTTCAAGAAAATGCAATTGATAGGTGTAAATCCAAACTCCACAACCTTTGCTACCATTTTCCCTTCCTATGCAAAAATGGGGGGTTTGGAACAGGGTATGGAAATCCATCAAAGCATAAAGGATAGAGGAATTTTGTCAGATGTTGTAGTTGCAATTGCCCTAGTAGACATGTATGCAAATTTTTTGAAGCATAGACAAGGCATGCAAAGTGTTTGAGAAGGTGCCTCAAAGAGATGTGGTCTCGTGGACTGCAATGATTGTAGGATATCCACAAAATGGATTTGTTGAAAAGGCTTTAGAAATTTCCTAGCAAATTCAATTACCAAGTTTAGAGCCAAATTTTGTAACCTTTGCTAGCATCCTCCTTGCCCATCCAAAAATGGGAGCTTTGGAATAGTATGGACATTCATCGAAGCATAAAGGATAGAGGAACTTTGTTAGATATTATAGTTGCAACTTCCTTAGGAGACATACATGCAAAAAGTGGAAGCATTAACAAGGCATGCAAACTATTTGACAGAATACCCAAATAACATGTCATCTCATTAACTGCAATGATTGCAGGATATGTACAAAATGGATTTGTTGAGAAGGCTTTAGAAACTTCCAAGCAAATGTAATTGGCAGGTGTACGGCCAAATTCTACAACCTTCACCTATATCATCCCTGCTTGTGCCAAAATGTGAGCTTTTCAATAGGGTATGGACAGCCATCAAAGCATCATGGAAGGAGGATTTTTTTTAGATATTATAGTTGGAAATGCTTTGGTAGACATGTATGCAAAATGTGGAAGCATAGAAAAGGCATGTAAACTATTTGATAGAATGCATCAAAGAGAGGTTGTCTCATGGAATGCAATGATTGTAGGATATGCAGAAAATGGATATTTTTAAAAATGTTTAGAAACTTTCAAACAAATGCAATTGGAAAGTGTAAAGCCAAACTCCACAACTTTTGCCAGCATTCTCTTTGCCTACCTGTGCCAAAATAGGAGCATTAGAACAAGGTATGGACACCCATCAAAGCATAAATAAAAGAGGAATTTTATCAGATGTTGCAGTTGCAACTGTCATGGTGGGCATGCATGCAAAATGTGGAAGCATAGAAAAGGCACGTTATCTGTTTGACAAAATACCCCAAAGAGATGTCATCTCATGGAATGCAATGATTGCAGGATATGCACAACATGGATTTTCCAAGGATGCTCTCAAATTCTGCAATCACATGAGTAACCCTTATTGCATTACATCTATAGTTGATCATCATGTTTGCATGGCTGATCTTCTTTCCTAGGCTGACTACCTTGAAGACAATCTACACTTTATCATTAAAATGCCAGTTAAACATGTGGTGGTTGTGTCAATGTGTTTTCTGGGTGCCCTAATAGTTGGAAGATGAATGAGATGAATATTTGTTTGATAATCCCTTAACCAATGCAACCTATATGTTAATGGTTTCCAAAAGGGCTAAGAAAAGATGAGTTGTACAAGCAAAAGAAGTGAAAAGTGACTATATATGAAATAAGCATCTGTACCTAAATTATTTTAGACAACACCTTGAAATGACTTGTACACTTGTGACAGAAGTGGATAGTGACTATATATGAAATAAGCATCTACACTTACACTTAAATTATTGTAGATAAGACTTAGAAACATAAAATGCTCTTTAGGGCCTAGTCATGTTTTGTTATGCTTACAAGCTAAGTTAGAGTTTTCCAATTATCAATGAAAAATATTCAAAGTCGACAAATTTAATTGAATCCTCCAAAACTCATTTCATAGTTGTTGAATAAATATGTACAGTTTGAAAGGAGATGAATTTATTGTATGTTGTTTGATTAGAATTGAGAATTGAATTAAAAAATTAATAAAATCATGCTTTTTCTATATCAACTATTTGATTTTTCTAAGCAACAAAGATGTGAAAATAAAATTTCTTTGTTATGGGATTTCTCCATACAGTATACATATTAAAAATAAATTTTGCATGTCCATTAAGGTTAAGATTAAAAATAAACCAGGAAAGGGTTTAAGATGGTTTGCAGTGATAGGATTACAAGACTAATTTCAACAACAAAAAATCAGCGAGGATTTGTAGTATTTTAGTGCTTTTTGCAGGGCCAACTTTACACTCTTTGTCATTTGTTGTTCAAAGCACTGCAACCACCATATTTTAGAAATCCATGTCATTTGAACAAGATATCCATCTAAATAGGGGTCTATTTGTGAGGCTTGTAATTAGTTTTCCATATGAACAAGTATTTAGCTTCAGTCAACATAAATTATAATTATTTGAGAAATCTTAAATATTTTGTAAGTACCTAATTTAGGTCTTTCAAATATTTTATTTTAGTTTTTTAATAAATTAACAAGAATTAGTATCTGCTAAATATTTATAATTATGTCCTACAGTGGTAGGCATGTCTAAAGGATGTTAGGCATCATTGTTGTCCTCATCATCATATATATTAATACAAATATAAATATCTTAATGAATATTTTTAAGTATATAAATTTTGTATTAAATAAAAAATGAATTTAGTAATGTTAATATTTTGTTTTTATATTTCTTAAATTCTTAAGACCTATTTGAATCATTTATTTATTTTCATTATTTTGGGATATTAATATTTTAATATTCTTGTACACTTATTTATTATTTTGAAAATAAAAAGAAAAAGAAATCTATATAATTTCATATTTTTTGAACTTTATCAGCTAACAAACTTATTTCAAATTTTATCCTTGTCAAATGTGAACACAAATACAAACATTGTGTACTAGCTTACAATCATATAATGTGGTGTTTTGCCTAATGCTACTTCATTTAAACATTATGATATATTTAAGAATTTTGATAACTTTTTGAAATGAAAGGAGTCTTTGCTTTGAAAGTGATTGATAAACTTCACCAAATAAATCTATAACCATGTTGAATAATTAACTATATTTTTCATTGCATTTTTTTTTGTCTTCTCATGCTGCAACTATGGGTGTTTAGTAACCTTTCTCATGTGCTTGTAAGTGAGGGGAGTCTATATCATATTTTTAATTGTCTATTCTATCTTAATTTTTTAGGAGTTAGCTTCAAGCTTTAAAGAGATGAAAGGTACAAACAAATTAGTAATTTTTTTGGACCATCTACTCATTAGTCTTATTACAGAATGGATTCCTTTTAGAAGTCTTTTAGAAGTTATTTATTGCTAGTGTTGCAATTTATGTGAATTCTAACTACAATTCTCAACAAAAGACAAATGGAGATAGGGCTAATATGGTGGGTGAAGTTGGTGCTAAGAAATATACTATCTAATAAATTATATATTTTATTTTATTTAATAAATTATATATTATATAGAATATAGTACACAATAATAAGTAGAAATACAATTTAAAATTTATATGTAATTAAATAACAAATATGTGTTAAATATTTAATATATTTAATATAAATATATACTTTAAAATATAATAATTATTTTTAAATATATTTAAAATTTTACATTATATAAAATTAAGATATAATATAAATAATAAATACATATATTTAATTTAAATATACAATTTATAATATAATATTATACTTTAAATATATACTAATGATAATAATCATCGATTTTGAGAACTTAATATATTACTTTTTTTTTCTTGGTAAATCGTTGTTAAGGAGTAACACCTGTCAGTTTTGACTGGAGTTATGAACCAATGAGGCCACATTCGGGGTACCTCATCCCCGCCATTCCTTTACAATATTTCTTGTCCCATTTTACCACCTTCAGAGTGGGGTTTGTGTTGTTTGTTGCATTTCGCCTTGTTCTTCTTCCTTTTCCTTTGTACCTTTGTCCAATTTTCCTTTGATGGGCCTCCATCCATATCCTCTACTTTTCCTCTGGTTATTTGGCTTCCCTTTAGGGAAGTTATTCCTAAACTGCCATCCTTGGCCCTATTATGTCCTTCTTGTTGAGGAACTACTGAGGCCTCCAAATTAACAAGATTCTCAATTTTATCCCCACTTCTTTTCTTTGGGGTTTTGTCAGGAGGAGTGTCTCAATCAAACAACACTGTTGGAGGGGAATCGCTTGACGAAGCCTTTCCCAAGGTAGTATCAACAAATTTTGGAGGCACCTTAGCCTCACCATTCGACCCATCCTTTTCCACTGAGTAATGTTGGGGTGAGACATCTTTCCACCAAGTAGCTTGGATTTCATGCCAATGTTTAGAGCAGTGTGCAGCCATATGACCAATGTTGAAACATCGACGACACCAAAAAGGTAATCCCTCATAATCAAGCAATTTATTCTATTCCATCCCTGTAATTTTTAGAAGGACATTTGTCGGGAGATCTTTAGTTGTGTTTATCTCCACTAATATGCGGGTGTAAGTGGTGTACAAAAAGTTTGAGGAGCCATCATCCACTCCCAAAAACTTTCCCAGCAAGCTACCAATGGCTGCAAAGCATGAATCACACCAAAATTGGAGAAGAAGATTCGTCAGCCTTACCCAAACTGGAGCCAGATCGAAAGATTTTGTGAGAGGATTGAAGGAGGGGTGCCAAGGTTTCAATAATAATAAATGTTGATTCTTCTAGCTCCATTGGTATTCATATAGAACTAAGTATCAGTCCTTTGCATTATCAAAGGCTACCACAAAGAATCCCCTTGCTATGGGGTAGATCTCTACATCTCCCTCCAAAATAGGCTTCCAAAATTTTGCAATCCATTCATGTAGCTTTGCAAGGCTTGGCCATAACCCTCAGAATCTACCAACCAGTCCTTGTTCTACAAAATAAGATATATTTTCAGTCACTTTATCAACAATCTCCCTAGTGAAAGAGACCATTGGGGAGGAAGTAGCGCACTAGAGTACTGTAGGAGCCTGTTGTTCACCATGATCAATGGCCTTTGCCCCAAATCTCTCCATCCTCTCCATCCTACCATTGCTCATCCCCCAATTCTTCTGCACTTTTCCTCCCCACAATTCCTCCTTTTCTACTACATTGGAGTATGAGCAATTTGTTTGTCGCCTCCCATTGTTTGGGCCAAATAGGGTTTCTACAGAGGCATCGAAGGATGCCCTAGATGCGCTAGTCATTGGTAGAGACTTCATCCTCTTCCTATCGTGATTTCCTAGCTTGTTCCCCTCAAGCCTCCATGCCTTTAGTTGCTCTGCACACCTAGGAGATTCATCCACAGTTGGAACAAAGCCATGGTGAGCCGATGCAGTGATGGGGGGGCACACCAAATTATCTTGCAGGGCAACGGGGGTTGCCAGAGGCTTTGTAGAATTTGCCATATTCTTCCCTTTGTGTAGTGGAGTACGTCTCCCATCTTGAAGTCGAGAGGGAGGAGAGTGCCAACCATCCTCGCTGAAGGACATGCGGCCATGTGACAAGCCAGAGACCCCTGTGGAAGCCTGCAGTGGCATTTCAACAACACTAGATGATAAAGTAGAACTACATAACTTAATATACTACTAACTACAATACAATAATTATTAATAATATATTACAGTTATTATATTTATTTATAATATATGCTTATGTAATATATTATATTATATTATTTATAGTTAGTAATAATATATATTATGTATATATTCTAGTTATACATTATTAATAACTATATTATACATTATAGATAATAATAATTATAATATTAATATTATATATTTAAAAATAACATATATAATACTTATAGTTATTAGTACTTTCCATTGGCATAGTACTATTGTAATGAGTTTTTCTTTTTTTAGTTAACTAGTTATTAATAATTTAGTTTATTTTTATTTAATTTAATAACAAGATCAAATACTAAAAAATGGCGCATGAGCGAAAAAATGCAGTACGATGGGTTTGGCGTCAGGTGCGAAGGCAGGAGTGAACACATAAGTCCTCATTCGGGTGGACACATCAACAACAAATCTGAGAGCGACAAGAGAGAAGCGAAAGGCTGACAGCGGAAGGAAGGAATCTCAAAGGCCAGGATAGGCATCGCCCTAGAAGACCAGGGAAGAGGAGGCCACCATGGCTATAGGAGAAGCGAGCACCAAATCAGAACGGGTGGTTTGGGAAACAAGGACAGAGCAAGGGAAACATCCTACCAGCACCATGGCAAAGTAGAAGGCGAAATCCACGTTTAATGCTACCAGTCATGGGCTGTAAATGGGAACAATCAAAAGGATCAAGTCCCTAAGGATTGGGTGTCGAAGGAAAACCCTCAAAATGTGTTACCCTTTCCCCCCCGGATAGAAGATCAAATATTGTCTCGATTGCAGCAAGCTACCTGCAGCCAAGATGGGATTACCTAAAGGATTGTAGATTGTTCATAAAATGGATGGGAGGGGAGGCGTCAATACAAGAAACACTGGAATGGCTGGAGAATCGGTTTGAAGGTCGAGTAAGGGTGAAACCCCTATCTGATAATTATATTTTGATTGAATGTATAAATCGCCACCTAAAAAATAAGATTTTGAATGGAGAACCGATGTTCTTTAATGGGTTTTGCTTCTACAAATTGGATTGGGAACCCAATTTCAATCCCAAAAGCTAGAAACCGAAATACCTTCCATTTTGGATCACATTGGAGGTTTTTCCCTTGGAATTCTAGAGTGAGGAAATTTTAGAGAAAATTGGCAATGCCCTAGGAAATTTCATGGGGATTGAGGAAGAGTTCTTTCTGGGAAAATTGGGAATGACAAGAATTTTGGTGGAATTGAACACAAAATTTAGGCTACTGGACAATCTTGAAATCCTCACAGCAAAGGGAGGGTGGATACAGAAGATTGTGGTTGACATAAAAGGTGGAAATTGTAGGCTGAGTTCAAGATTTGTGGCTAGTTGTTCGTTTGGCTCTGGGAAAGTGATAGATCAATATATGGATGGTGGTTGGTTTGGTAAACAATATCCCAGGCCAGTTCAGGATGTGGACTATTCGGTAGAAGAGATAGAGAGGAACCACAAGGATCAGGGGCTACTCACCAAATAGAGAAGAGGCCCATTTCAGAGGCAATGAATACAACCTGGTTGAACTCAAAAGCCTAATGATAGATACAAAGAGATTGGAGAAAGAAATCTTAGAAAAGATCTTGGATGTGTTAGGGCAAGAGGGAAAGGAAAATGAAGGAGCTGAATCAACAATCCAGAAACATTGGGAAGCATCGCTAGCCATGGCAGAAGAGGAAGGAGAAAAGTGGGTGATGGCCCATGAAAGTAAGGAGGATATAAATGGAAGACTAATAAACATGGACATAGGATTATCAGATGGCGTTGTAGCCTTGGAATAGGAATCAAAAAATGAATGTCTTAAGCTGCAACTCCCAATAGAACAACAACTAATGATCGAAGTAGCTGAGGCTTCAGATGAAGATGTAGAATTGCTTTCCCTTATGACAAAATTAGGTATCCTACACAATCATCCACAGAATCCAAACTAGATTGTGAGAAAGAAAAGACTCGGGGTAGGAAATCTTTTCAAGAACTGAGACTTTAGGATGGAGATGCTAAAGGACAAAATAAAATCACCTCATTGTTGAAATTTGGGAAGGGGAATCCCCTTCCCAAGGAGCCATGAAGCTCTTATCTTGGAATGTCAGGGGTCTGAACACCCCTAACATGCAGCGTTTGGTCAAAAGAAGAATCCTTTTGGCCAAAGAAGATTTGGTATTGTTACAAGAAACTAAGCTTTCCACAGCAGAGATGGAGATAATGAAACGAAAAATTACAGGATGGGATATGGTTAGCCTACAAGCAAATGGAGCTTCTGGTGGCCTCGCTTTTTTTTGGAGGCCTTCTATGGTGCAAATAGGAATTATTCAGGAGGGTTAATCTTGGCAAGGATACTCAGTTCAAAGTATCCATTCCAATCTCAGGTTTGATCTCATAAATGTGTATGGCTCGAACTCATGCATCCTTAAGAGGAATTTGTGGTAGGAGCTAGAGGGACTATTAAAATCAAAACAGGGAGAGGTTTTTATTGTGGTAGGAGACTTTAATGCAATTTTGGAGGGGAAGGATAAGATAGGTGGGATTCGAAAGGAAAACCAATCGCTGAAAGATTTCAAAGATTGGATTATTAGAAATAATCTCCTGAGCATTGACTTCAAGAAAGGCTCCTACACATGGACAAACAAGAGATCTAGTCCTTGGATGATCGTGGAGAAGTTGGATAGATTTATCCTTTGGGGTGGTCTGGATAATTTTCCATTTACCTTTGAAGCTTCAATCACCCCTGGGGCAGGCTTAGATCATCTTCCCATCGAATTGGAGATTCATGAAGATAGAAGAGCCTGTCATTCCCAATTTAAATTCGAGAATATGTGGTTCAAGGATCCATAATTTCTAAGGATTGTAGATGATTGGTGGAACAACTTTCATGCTAGTGGATCAAAAATGTTTTGTCTCTCAACAAAACTCAAGTGTCTGAAATAGAAGCTCAAGGAGTGGAATCATCATTCCTTCAAAAATATTTTTGAATTAAAAGAGGGCATTGAGGATGAACTCCAAGCGGTGGAAGAAGACATTATGCAGAACAAAATGAATAATCAAAGCTATCATAACAACACAAGGCAAATATGAAGAAGTGCTAGCCAAAGAGGAAATATTTTGGAGGAAAAAGTCTCGAGAGGTGTGGTTGAGCGAAGATGACAAAAATACAAAAAAAATTCATAACAACACAAGGCAAAGACGCGGCGATAATAGGATAATGAGTCTAAGGAAACTGGATGGTTCTGTCATAGAGGACCCCAAAGAAATTGCGAAGGAAGCTATTCACTTCTTCAATAGTCTCTTCAATAATCTAGGTGGGTCTCACCTCCCAAGCTAGTGTGAGCCACTAAAGAAAATCACAAAGTTGGTAATAGAAGTCCAAAACAAAATGATAAACATGAAGTTAATTAAGGAAGAGATAAGGGAAGCCCTCTTTCAATTGCATCCAGATAAAGCTCCAGGTTCAGATGGCATGCCAACAAGCTTTTTTCAACAATGCTGGGAAATTTTGGGTGATGATGGTTATGAGGCAATTGAGGCATCGTGGAGCTTTGGGAATTTTCTAAGAGAAATCAATAATACTTTTATTGCCTTGGTGCCAAAGAAGGAGGAAGCCAACTCGTTGGATGATTTTTGTCCAATTTTTTTATGCAATACTCTGTATAAGATCATATCAAAGGAAATGGAAAACGGGTTGAAACTAATTTTACCATCGGTGATATCAGAGGAATAGATTGGCTTCATCTCGGGGAGAGCAATTCTAGACAGTGTTATCATAATGCAAGAGGCTATTCATTCCATTCAACAGAATAAACAAGCTAGTATGCTTATAAAATTGGACATAAGAAAGGCATATGACATGGTGGATTGGAGATTCTTGATCAAAGTTTTGGAGGCCTTTGGCTTCAACAAACGATGGTTGAATTGGGTTTTTACCAGCATCTCCACTCTGAGATTCTCAATTCTGGTAAATGGAAATCCGGAAGGCTTCTTCGAGGTTTCTAGGGGCCTATGACAAGGCGACCCAATATCCCCATTCCTCTATATTTTGATGGAAGAAGCGTTAGGGCGCACTGTAGCTAATGGTCTCGCCTCTTCCCAAATTGAAGGGGTTATGGTAACAAGTGAGTTGCCAACAATCTCAAGATCAGTAGTTTGTCAATGATACCTCTCTTCTAGGGGTGGTGAAAAGGAAATAAGCACTATACTTAAGCTCAATACTGAAAACCTATGCTAATGCGTCCAGACAAGAAGTCAATCTGAGGAAGGCAGAGGTTTTCTTTTTCAACACCACAGGAAGGAAAGAATAGGAAATTCTAAGAATTTTAGGTTTCAAGAAAGGAGAAATTTTGTGCATTTATTTAGGCATTCGCCTGGCCAAAGGCCTAAGATCGACTGGACTTTGGGACCCGTTGAATTCGAAGACAAACACAAAAGTGAACTCCTAGAAGGAGAAATGACCATCTTGGGATGGAAGAATCACCTTGATCAAATCTGTCCTATTGGCCCTCCCGATTTATCTAATGTCAATTCTGTGTATCCCTAGTGGTAGTGCCTCAAACCTGACAAAACTCTATAAGCAATTCTTCTGGTAAGGGAATGATGAGAAACGAAAGATTTCCCTCATAGCCTGAGAGAAACTCTGTCGATCAAAAGAGGATGGAGGCCTTGGATTTAAGCATCTGAATTTGCAAAACAAGGCATTGGGAGTGAAATTGGTGTGGTGTATGTTTTGTGAGCCAAAAATCAAATGGGCAAAGATTCTTCATTATGAGTATTTGAGGAATGAATCTGGGGGAAATATCCTTACCATTTCCAATCCTCTATCAAGTTCAAGAATTTGGAACTTTCTTCAGAAGTGCAAATCGGTCATCTATGACTTTATTTCCTGGGACATCAAGGATGGTAGTAAGGCCCTCTTTTGGGAAGACTCTTGGGTGGGGTTCCCTAGTTTGGATAGCTCCATAGAGGTAGGGGAAACCAAGAGAACTTTGAAAACGTTATGGGGTGACAGAGTGAAAGACTATTTGTCCCTAGATCCAAGCAATACAGTAAGCAGGTGGAAATGGAAGGACTTTACTAGTCTCAATTTACCTCCAAGGGAAGTCCTTGCTCTTTTAGAAGCTATTAGGAAGAGATCATGTTATCCTTGATCAATGACGTGGATATGGTGATCTAGACTGGAGCCAAGACTGGGTCCTATAATGCTCAAGATGGCTATAAGAAATTATACAATGAATAGGTAAGGGTAGTGGAATGACTTCCCCTTTGTCTGGGCTACTCTTTAGGGAAAAATCCTCACGGTAGATAAATTTCATAAGATGGGATTTCATGGCCCTTCCCATTGTGTTCTATGTGAAAATGAGGAGGAATCGGAAAATCACATCTTATTGGGTTGTGAATATGCCCAAGAATGCTGGTGTTGGATATGCACGAGATTGGGGTGGGCTTGCGCACTCCCAAATGATTTGTTGTGTTGGTTTAATGCTTGGCCATCATTGAAGAAGGGCTCAATCTTTGGGGAGGTATGGACAATAAGCCCGTCATTAATGGTGTGGGAACTGTGGAAAGAGAGAAATCGCCACCTCTTCTAGGAGAAGAAGATATGTAGTGCTTCCCTCCTCAATAAGATTGAGGCAGTAATAATAGAAACATTAAATGCTAAATTGGTGCAGAGGGTTTCGAAAGACACACTTTTCGGCATGGGATGCAAGACTGAGATTTGTGTGGCCCTCATTGTGAGTCCTGCCTTGGGTGGGAAATGGCGGTAATAGGACAGTTTTGGAGCGAGCTTTTATGGTGTGGTCTCTTCCTCCTATGGGCTGGTCAAAACTAAATTTTGATGGGGCCTCCAAAGGCAACCCGGGACCCTCGAGAGCAGGGTGTATAGTGAGATACTGGCTCGGGGAGACAATTCTCTCCTCGACAATTCGTCTGCCGGATGGCACTAATAATGAAGCAGCAATCAGGGCAGTGATTCACGGGCTAAACTTATGCAAAGATCTTGGAGTTAGGAAGTTCGCAATTGAGGGAGATTCAACACTAACAATTAACGCCCTCAGGAAAGGAAAGATGCCTAACTGGAAGCTGCAAGATCTTCTTACCTGAGCAATGGAGGTGCTGAAATACTTTGATGAATATACAATAAACCATATATACAGGGAAGGTAACTATGAGGCAGATGCCTTGGCAAATCAAGGGGTGATGGCTGAATAAGGAGGTGCCCATGTGTCATTTTTGGGGGTTGCTGTGCCAGCATGGCCAGTTTGGCACATGGGCTTCTTGGTGTTAGAAGGGTTGGTGATGTCATGTACCATGACAACAACTTCATTTGGCAAAGTGCCACCAAAGACATGATTTAGAATTGACATTCAATGTTGCACGAGGAAGTGGTTTAAATAAGCGTTGACATATTGTGCTCCTCTGTGAGAAAAAAACATTAAGGCGTGTGGAGTGGCAAGCTCGAGATAGCTCGGATCGATCGGACATACGGTGAATTACACTTGGATCGTCTCGTACGTTCTCACAATGGTGGAGTGGAGGTAGGTACTATAGGATTTAATGGCAAGAGCTGGCTTTGGCTCATTCTCTGAGGAAAGCAACTATTTAGAGTTTGTGTGTGTGGCTTTCTTAGTACACAAAATGGAGACCCCCATCAAACTTCAGAGTAGGAAGTCAGAGGCAGCCTTCACTAGATTCATTTTGGACCAGAGGCTGAAAAATGTGTGCTAGAGCAAGGACATTTGTGTTTGGAGGTTGTTCGAATGGTGCTAGGGAGGAAGTTTTGCTTCTCCAACAACAAAACAAGGGCTAACTCGGACATTTCCTCGCGATTTATGGCATCGTTGTTAATGGATTTGAATCTACCCAAGGTCTGTTGTTTGGTGCTCCTCAAAATGGTGTTCGATGCTGCTATACTGGAGGAAGATTTGAGCATGGTGGTTGTTGCGAGGCCTGGTGAGGGAATACCATTCCCAAATGATATTACACTGATGTTCCAGCAGGGCGTGGAAGTGGAGTGGCAACCATTCATTCTGGACGTGGTAGGTGAGTAGTTAGAACACTATCATTACTAGGTGCTGATTGGAGTGGACTGCCTTAGCAAGCGACTGGGTATGGTTGAAGTGGTCGAACTGCAATGACTCAAAGACTTTGTGGACTTGGTAGAGACAATGTAGTTTTATGATGAAAGTGTGTCTGATGGTATTGTAAATTGTTGGTTTTGCTCTGTCTAGGGGTCAATGGTTGGATAGGGATATACTATAACAATCCAGGAAATTGTAGAATCTGGATGTTGCTATGGCCCAAATTCAAACTCTTTTTTGTACATTTTTTCAAATCTATATATGCAGCTAGTCTGTGTTTTACTGATAAAAAAAAAGAAAAGTTTTCAACCAATCAAAAACAATTTTTTAGAAAAAATAAGATAAAATTCAATTTTGTAAAGTCAACATGTAAAATATTTAACTTTACAAATTATAAAAAATATTTCTTGTGCATATGATTGGTTAAAAAGTTATGTGTGTTATTGATAGATTTGTAGGGAAAGCAAGGTAACCATTTTTTTAAAGAATGATTTTTCGTTTTTTGCTTTATAAATCATTTCATTAAATCTTTCTAAAATAAATAAGTATTACTTATTTTGACATTTTTTTTAAGAATGATTTTTTTTTATGTATGCAATTGTTATTTTTTATTAAAGAAAATCTTACAAAAATCAATTAACTATTTTATACAAATTTGGATTCACACTATTAAAAGTAATAAAATAAAAAAATTGTATTATTCTTTCCATTAGACTAATATCTTTGTTATCTATGTTTTTAATATTTTATGGTATAATTTAATTATTATATGCTCTCCTTCTTCTTTTATGGTATAAGATAACCTATATTATTTTGTGCCTTTTTTTTTTTTGTCTCATAGATTCTCAGTTCTCGGGCCAGCCGGGGCCCACCCTTA
>VDFB02080253.1:0-26785 GCA_007258455.2 Sequoia sempervirens
ATGTAAACTAAATGACATAGGTTGCATCATTGCCACACATTTCATTTTTGATTCTGTGGTAAGTGAAAAAATGTGATGATAGTGATCAAGACTATCTGAAAACATAGTCTTATCACCCTTATTAACCCCCTCATAATGATCAAGATTAGAAAAGAATTCATGCCTTAGAAACAATGTGCAGTCCTTTTGTGTGTCAAGCATAGAGTGCTCACACATTTGAAAATTTTAGGAATTAATGGTAGTGCTCACATGTATTAATGTGTGAATGAGTTATAGTAGTAACAACTCACATAATTATTGTGGGTGTTAGGTTTGTTAGTATGTTATGTGAGTATTACGAGTTGTTAGAAAAAACTTGTATATTTAGGATTTTTTATAGAAGTTCCCTATAATATAGAATATGGGAATCCTATATATGTAATATCTTATTGGACTAAAAGATGAAGAAGCATGTATAATTTTTCTTTTGATTATTTTGATTCACTATTTCTGCCCATATTTCTAATATGGTAGCAAGGTAGTATTTCTTTTCCACTAAATCAGGTTGATGTTTCCTTTCTTTTCAATTCCATGGCTATCAATATTTTTTGAATTAGGCTTGGAAGATATTGTTGTGGTCTATAATATTTGGCCTCCTTGAAATATCTGTTTTTTGTTCTCTCTATCCTCACCAACATAGCACCTTCAACAATTAAGGTCATGTCCCTGACATTGGAGGGCCCATGATTGTCATATAATTGTTGGAGTGGGTTGCTCCTCTGTAATTGCATTTTCTACACCAAACGCGCAGGAAATTGTCATAGGAAGTGTGATTTGAAAGTGTAGCCATCTGATTCTTTATTAGTGAACCATTATTTTTTTGATCTATGGTGTGATTACCAGGGTGTGATCTGACTATTGGATGACATGTTTTTTCCAAGAAGAGAACAATTTTGTTGTTTGAGATGCGATTTTATCATTAGATGTATGAATTGCATCTGGGAGGCTATGGTTTGGCTGATAGAGGCCTTGTAAGGTGCCTAGATAATCATTGATTATCACGATGAGCCACTGATGTGATGATTACTATAAACGTTGCTATTATGGAGACATTAGCAAGGTTTGTGTTGCAACCATGAAGGCTGTTGGAGCTAGAGTCATTGTCATAGAGATTAACCTGATTTGTGCTTTGCAAGCTCTTATGGAAGGAGGAATTAATGAATTCTTAATTAGTTAATTTATTCTTTAACAATTGCTTCCACCCTTTCTACTAGACCAACACTCAAGAATGCAATCTGAAGACAATTATTGGTTGGTTTGATTATGATTCTTGCAATTGAAAATTTAGGCTTGATGTTATAGTTTATTCTCGGTCTTAGTCTTAGCCATGTTTCTAAGTTATATAGTTATGTACTATTATTGTCTTGTTAATGTTGCTTAGGTAAAGTTATATCATATGTTTAGAATAGGGTCCATTTTCATGAGTCATTAATTGTTGTGTCATCCAAAATATATAAATCAAAATTCAAAAGTGTATTTGGAGTGCATGATCGGTGGAACCTGACACTCCTTGTGAAAATTTGACATCAAGGAGGGGGGATTTATTATTTCCTCACAATTGATGAAATGAGCTTGAAAAGATGAATTTACTAAATAAGTAGCAACCAAATGGAGGACAGAGGCATCGAATGCTGGAGGACAACCAATGACCTCTCGTTAGTCACCAACAATGGGGTTGCTTATCAGCTATGGTGGCATTTTATTTTCTATTATGTAGTGTGTTTTTTTTCAAATTTTTAGTTTGGTTTGTGAATGTTGAAAAATGATTGTATTGGAGAGCATATGACTACAGAGGTTCTCTAACTTTCATGATCCTCTAAGTGTCGTACTTTGCTGGAAGATGGTCGATTGGTGAATACATTCACTAGCAATAATGACCATGTGCAACAAGATGCATACAACAAGATCTAGACTATAGTATGCAATATGGTATGATTTTCTTTTCAGTATTCATGTTTGTGTAAATAAATGGAATTTCACATTGTGGGGGGGAAATGATAATCAATGTTCCATTCTCATTTTGCACTAAAATGGATAAATTCAAATGCAATTTCTAGTGGTAGTGGCAGTTGTCTATGCTATTTGAGATTGAGTGAAAACAATCGACAATAGTGACTACACTTAAGAACATTGTGTTCTTATAGAATGTGATGTGAAACATTTTTTACTATGGTTTTTTTAGCTTTGTGATATGTATGTTGATTTCTTCCCTGATGTACCAGAATAGTGGCAAACAAAAGCACTAGTGTAATGCAGTTCATGGATCTTGAAAGGTTTGTGGGAGGATCCAAAAAATCACATGAGGTGGACAGTTGAAGGTTTCCTGTTCATGTCAAGGTTTATGGTAAGCCTATTTAAAATCATGGAAGGAGAGAGCCTTTCTTTTGGATCAAGGTCATCAGTCACATAGTTGGATATGCCATAGGGATGGGCAAGTTGTAGAGGAGTGTGTGAATGTTCTTCTACCATGTTCACACTAAGGGGGGGTGTTAGGAACTAATGTTAGTGCTCACATGTATTAATGTGTGAATGAATTGTAGTAGTAAAAACTCACATAATTATTGTGTGTGTTAGGTTTGTTAGTATGCTATGTGAGTATTGCAAGTTGTTAAAACAATAAGAGTATATTTAGGATTTGTTATAGAAGTTCCCTATAATATAGGATATGGGAATCTTATATATGGAATAGCTTATTGAATGAAAAGATGAAGAAGCATGTATAATTTTTCTTTTGATTATTTGGCTTCACTATCTCTACCCATATTTCTAATAGAAACTCCTTCAACTGAATTGCATCATGGTCAAGTGCACCATCATCCCAACAATATAGCTTAGTCACATTATTACATGACTCAATGTTCTAAAAACAAGACTTATAAGCATCCTCATGTCTGTTGTCCATACTCAAATCATAACATTCAGAGAATGTATCAACATCCCAAACAGTGTTTCCTACTTCAAGCTCATAGACAAGACTGTCAGTATTAGTAATGTTATCACACACAAAAGCTTCAAGAGTAGGTTTAGATGACTCATAATTTACTTCAGCAACAAATTCCTCACAATGATTGTTTAAAACACATTCACTACTGCAAGAAGTATCATACTCAACATTACCCCTTGCTGCATCGACATGACAATCTAAAGCATATTGTTGATGAGGAAAACTATGAGTTGCAAATTCAGAAAAGAGGTCTGCATATGCATCCTTGTGATTGACACAATCACATTCTTCAAGTGAAAATTCATCATAGAAAATTCCATTAGTTGTATTAACATTTTTCTCTACATTTTCATTGACATGTACAACTGCATCAATGTTGTCCTCACTCAAACATTTAGTAATAACTTCAAAGGAAACAATAAGAAAAGAAGAAGGAAAAGCATCAAACAAGAGAGGATCTCTTTGTTTATCATTATCAACATATGCATGCTCCTCATTATCAACTACTTGAATTGATTCATCCACTGAATCTCTTGCATACATATCTTCTTCCTTGTTCACATTGCTGCAATAATCAAAATGGTCATATTCATCATTGTCAAACTGAAAACCATCATTTGTTTCTTCATTGCAGCTACTTGTGAATGATCTATCCAACTAAAACTCATTGCATACTTTGTCATTTGCACTTGATATACCACTATTTTCAAGAGTATTTCCTAGATCAAAAAACTCCTTTATCTCATCATGAGTGCTTGCATCAATGTCACACTCAACACTTATAGAAGAGGCAAGACCAAAATGTACCATAACACTATTGTCCCCACATCTCCTCTTCAAAATTTTTGTTCAATTCATTTCTATCATCATGTTCTTGTGAGCCTTAAAAAATGTTATCATCATTTTCCTTTTCTAAACACTTTCTACTTGAAGAAATTAATTCTACCTCTTCATTTTGAGAAGAATCATATTCACTAGGGCTGCAAATATAATTGTAATGTCTATGATCATCTAGACAAGAATACATTTCAGCTGGTTGCAAACTTCCATCTACGATACCATTGTTCTCATCATGGAGACATTAAACTTCAGAATCAACATGATCTTCAACTGTATATTCAAAGTCTATAGATGAGAAAATACTTTCACTATCATCTAGATCATTGTAGCCTTGTTTTGATACATAGAATTAGCTTTCTATTTCTGTATTTCTAGAGGAAATAGGAAAACCTCACACATTTCACCCATTTCATAATGACTATTATGGCTGCAATCTTCATCTAGGTTTATTTCTTCTGTAGGTTGTTCAAAAACAACTTCCTCATCACTAAATGATGCATCATTCTTGTCTTCTACTATACCATCTACATTTATTGGACTAAGTCTTGAAAAAGTACCATCAAATAATTGAGTTAGGAGATTACTTCCATATTTATCTATCATTTCCTCAATTACTAAAAGCCATTGATATATGCATTTAATATTAGGGGGCTTCAAGTGAGTTGGCATAGTACTTAGACCTAGCTCACAATTCTCACAGAACAAATCAATGCAAAATAATTCATGAGGTCTTTCTAATTCTAGTATATCAAACAAAAATTTCATTAATCTATCATGAAAGTCATAGATGGTTTCATCCTCCAATCTCTATATATCACATAATGCATCAATATATGATATGGACTCAACCTTGTTTGTAGCTTTCTCTTTATATTCTTCCTGGGTATGCAAATTTCTTTCTTCAGATAAACATTCATCAATCACTATTGACTCTTCTTCAAAATAATCAAGGAGATGTATTTTGAGCTCATGCAATGAATCTATGGAATGCATTGGTAAATAGGAAAACCAACCTTCAACATTATTTTCTAAAGTTCTTACAAAAAAATTCATGACAACATCTTCCTCTACTATTTGACAGTCTTCCATTACATCAAGAAAACCTTGTACATGTTGTGATGTTGATTCTGCAAGACCTCCTCTAAACTTAGGCAAGCATTCATTAATTCTTCTTGGGAAAGAATGTGGGTAACCTTGGATTTTACTAAAATCTAATGGGTCATATCTCTCACTAATGAACACTTTCCTTTGAGGACATGGTTGTGTTCTAGGCATGATATTACAACTTGTAGAGGGAGAACTAGGAAAAAAGTACATATTTGTAAATTGGATTTATTCCCTCTACAACTAATTTCTTCTCAATATCCTTTTCAAAATATCCTACTTTCTCATTTTCCTTTCTACTAGTATCTTAAAATACTAAATAAGGGACAATATCAACTAGAAATTTTGTTGAAAACCTTCATACAAAAATATTACAATACAAAAATACTTGAGAACTATTGCAACCAACTCTTTTGATTATGTACAAAACTTATGTAGAGTCGCCACCTCTTTGAAAGAGGAAATATATTCAAGCAGTAGAAAGCTTCTTCCAAGATCTATGTATTTCTGAGTTCTCTCCACCAGCAGAGCATATCACTTCAAGAATACATCAGAAACATTGCAACAAGATCTCCTTCAAGTATGTTGGTCCTTGGATCATTTTGAACCAAAAATATAGATCAGTAAACTAAATGACTCTTTTCAATTGATTCCCTCACAGAGTCTCCAATCTATGGGTTACTTTTCTTGCAACCTTCAACCCTAAAGATAAATACAATGCCTAAACTAGGGGATACAATGTTTAGGACAAGGATTTTTCACTATCAACAAGTTGAAGACAAGAAAAGCCAACAAAAAAGGCTATGAAATCCTTCCACACTTTGAGCTCCACAGGACTTAGGAGGGTGGTCCTGATTATAGGCCTGAATGTAAAATAATCTCATACCAAGCAACAAATTATAGACCTATGAAAGTGGATGGTTCTCAGGTATATGAGTGATGGCTATAGTATATTCTACCAGGTTCAAGAATAATCCCATTTGCATTGAACATTACTGAGAACACATAACTTAGACATCTTCATCTAAAACATATAGAGGATTAATAGATAAAATTCTCTCAAATTTAGCCTATATACTCTTTCAAACGCCATGAAGATATAGGGAACAGATAATAACTTAAAAAACAAGAAAATGAACATCAAAGTAAAAGGGTTTTAATAAAATTTAGATTGTTTCTAAAATTGATTTGGGCTTTGTGATAGATTAGTGCCTAGTCATGGCCATGGAGTCAAATATAGAACTGCAACAAAAATTCTATCAGCAAGCAAGTTTCAACCAATGGATTTAAAATATGTTAATGCTTTACATTAACAAATCCACTCATATTGTCATAAATTTCTACTTAGAAAATCCACTTGTGCACTATAAATTACAGTTATTGGATCAAACAACACAATCACAAGAAAGTTTTACTTGAAAGAGAACCCTGTCCAAACAACACAATCACAAGAAAGTTGAGATGACAAATTCAAACACCATTGATCTATTGAATTCATATAATGAAAAGCATAAAAATCTAGAGACAACTTCATGAATAATAATCTATTGAACATGCACAAATCGGTTAACACATGCTCATAAAATCTAGCTGTTACAATTTACATTCTCTATTTCTAATTTAGACTTAACACTATTCTACCTTACTTCCTAATTCAAAATTTTAGAACCCTTTACAAATGAGAGAAGAAGAAAAGATATAGAAGAAGGAGAAACCCTAAAACTACATATGTAGTTGACACCTGGATCCATTCTTTGTTGTTGATCAATTAATCAGACAATATTTAAATTAATGTTCAACCCCTTTAAAAATTTCATGGGCCCACATTGAAGCATCCTCCAATTCCCATTCTCCCATTACTCTTGATGACAATAGCGAAAACTTTCACGGGTTGTCGGGGAAAAGCCTTCTACTAAAGTTTTTGTTTTAAACTTTATAATGGTTTACAATATTAAAACCTCCCTCCTCAATGAAATTCCTTGGTGAATATTTTAATCCCTCCCACTTTCCCACCAATCCTTGCTTCCCTGTGAGCACCTACTACCATCAGCCCTTCTCTTCATAGGCTAGCAGGGAAACTTGATTTATACTTTAAACCTCCACTTAAACCATTGCAACATCATTACTATAGATGCTTATAGTAGTCACTCTACATTTTTATATTCTTCTCTATTGAAGCCATGCTATGAAGGTTTCTATTTATTTTTCCCATTTCATTCATAGTTGGGTCATTTTTAATAGTGTAGGGGCATTTTTGTAGCTGTCGAAAACCAAAAATCTCAAACATGCTTAAAATCCTTTCCCAAGAATTGGGAATGATCAAGGGATGGATATAAAGCATGGGCCAACAAATTTGGACCAAATAGATCCTCCATAAATAAGTTGGAAGACCAAAAACATGATTGCACCTATACTCTACAACAATTCCTTCCTGAATCCACCCAAAACACCTCAGAGGAACCTCCATGGAGAAGGAAACAAATCAATATTCACTGCAATAGAGATTGTAGATCAAAATTTTCCCTTAACATCCTCCCAACATTCTCCCTACATCCTTGTGACTCTCTATTGCCATGAGAAAAAGCCTTCATGAGCTAACAATGAAAATAGCATATAAACTGATTTTCTACCATCTAATGTTTAAACAAAGTCATTAAAATAAGTTTCAATCCCCCTCAATGCCTATTGCAACCTTCTTCTCCTCTCCCCACTTTCATGTAAGTTTTTTGTGTGAGCAAAAGCTTCCATGGGCTAGCAGGGAAGTAGTGAGGAAAAATATTTTTATAAAGTCAAACTTTATAAAACTCAAATAATTTTTAATTTTCCCTAATTCCTCCCCTTTTTACATGCAATCTCACTTTCATAATATTTAAAAAAAAAAAAAATGTTTTAAATATATTACATCAAAACATTAGAGAATAGGGAAAATTTTAATTTCGACTGTAGCCCAAATAGGCAAAATTCACTCTGGGAAAATTGGGACACCTAGAGCCCTAAAATTTTTCATAGGGACATTATCAATTATTTAGAGAAAACCCATTTCCTTAAAATTTGTGTTGCTAAAATATTTCAAGTGCCTCCTTTGTAAACTAACTTACCAGATGCCTTTGCCACAACTAAGATGCATTAAAATGATGCATCAGATGACCTCTGTTTTTTATGAAAATGGAGCTGGAGAGGTTTTAGAAAAAATGATAAATGGGTTGTCCTTAGAATTTGGAAATTGATACTTTTCGGAACACCAATTTTGGCCCTGTTGCGATAGAAAGATATCAAATAACCCATCAAAACTCATCTTGGGGGCCTGAAACTGAGCAAGCATGTAGAAATTTGAACGAAGAATTTAGTGCAAAAAACATCTTGGAAAAATTTATCTTGAGGTGTAATACATCAATATCCAAAGTGGCTCAGTCAGACTTTTTTGCAACTACACCTATTCAAAACCAATTAGGGCTCACCAAGTCACCACTTCAAAAAAATACCAAATCACCTCCTAGGAAACTGCCACTAGAAACACTAGATCATTTAGGTACATTGAGCATGTGTGCAAGAGGGATTTCCTTCAATAATCACCCATCACAAGATATTAAGGGTCAAACTTGACCTCATTGAGACATTCTAGAAATGCAGGTGTAAAAATAGAAAAAACTACATTTTCTTTTGACTTGGTAAAAATATCAAATTAGATGATGTGGCTCTAGAACTAGAACAAGGAGCATATGAATGTTGGGGGAATGTAGGGCATCAACCCATTTGTCATGAAAATCCACTGGTTCCAAATTATGACCCTCCAAAGTAGGTCACTAGGGCAGATTTTTCAGGGGAACTTTTGAGTGTGCAAATCAACTTTTCTCATCATGGAAGGTTCCATCACACACCTAGGAACTCCCACTACACAGGTAATTCCCAATAAAGTCATAACGAGTCTACCAAAAAAATCACATAGAGAGTGTAAACATGTAGTTTCGAGGAACCATCCACAATGATATGGACAACTTGTACAACCCTCACCACAACTCTCCATAACCAAGACCATGGAGAGAAAAGTTTGCACATCATATACCTATAGAAAATCCTTCTACACACAATCTCTAAATTCCAACTATTCAAGTATGATCTCCTTCACAAAAAACCAAAAGAAAGGCCTTAACAACATCCAACCATTCAATCACCAAGATCAAACACAACATATATTTCATGTAATTATATGGATGTAAGATTATCCAAGAAGATCAAACTATATTTCATTTCCCATTTTAGGAAATATTCCCGATGCATCTCCTAAACTAAACATCAATGAATTTAATCACATTACACAAGGAGATGACCATGTTTTCCATCTCTCACAATAAATCTTTCAAAATCATCTAACAATAGTTTAAGATCCATATCCATGAAAGAATGTATAAAACACCTGATAGAAACAATGGAAAATACCTCTCAAATGATAAACTGCTGAGTAGACCAAGAGTGGGGAATGAGAATGCTCCTCCAGGATAACCAAGTCATCATGACTTCTCCAAGAGAAATCTACTCATTTGGTCTCTATTGAACTCATGTCCAACTAAGGTGAAGACTCCTCAAACTTTCTGTTGAAATCTAACCAAGAGTAATCATCAACAACACTTATCTCATAAGAGAAATACAACCTCACCTTATTCTTCATGTATCCATGAGCACTTGCAACCGATCATCACATGCTTAACTCCAAATGCATCATTGCACCATCATGAAGTTCTCAAGCATATGAACATTGGACCCAATACACAAAGAATTACTAGACCATTATTAAAGCTCCAATCATATGAACTAGGAAGTTGTCATGACATCATGATCTTACCATCCCCCTTAGGAGATCCCATTCTCTAGATGAAAATACCATGGTATTAAGAGCAATGCATCATTCCAAAACTCTAATGCGCAATCAAGAGTATACCATGGCATGAAACACAACAAACTCTAAACCAACATCACTTGTCAAGCACCACTAACACCTCAACCAAAAAATCCAAGAATCCTCCATGGCTATGAGATTTTGCACATCTTCAAATAGTGTCCATGTAAATATGAAATAACTCTTTTGCAGCAATGAAATCTAAGAGCTCCTCCTAGTAACATCTGAAACACTAGAGAAGACCATCCATCACCAAGTGATGAATTCACAATCATTGCTAAAGCTCTCACTAAACTGTGACAACCGAGATTTCCAAGCATCATGACCAAACAACTACTAAATAGGAAATCCTTCAAGTCCACATAGAAACATGTCTTTCTAACAACAATACTAAGTGACACCAAGATCTCCAAACCAAGAAAACAACACCATCACTATCAAAAGCTTACAAAAAACTATGTATCCAAGCTAATAATGACATCATGATACACATGTTATAGGTCCCCATAACTAACTATTCAGGTTCTCAACACCATCCATCCTCGCATATCCAAGCAACCACACTAATGCACAAGTGACCATAGACAAGGCCAACTAACAAGTTTGCACTAACATTGAATCAACCTCGTAGATATAGACAGTCCACTTCTGAATTATCCAACACCAAACATGTAGGTAAAGACAACCCACAACATTTCACAACCCATAGATCCATTCAATAGAAACATGCAAACCCATCATCGCAATGTAAACTACAAAACTAAGATCTCAAAGAGAATAACAATGTAGAGAACTTGACTCAAACACCAGATCAAGCTTAGATTTGATTCGCCAATCATGTCCACAACTTGAGCACCATATTCTAGGAACCAATAAGCACCACCACAAAAATGTTAAGTGAAAATTCACTTACCAACACTCCCATGCAAAGAAAGAATCACACCTTCTCACACCATGCATGAAGCATGCATGAAAAACTACAACTATCTCATCCAGTCACAACCCACAAAAATAGGGTCTAGAAAAATAGCTTTAAACATAGCTTCACATATTCAAATTTTTTTCTTGATCATGTAAAACTTGCAAAACCATAGAGCCATGCAAGTACAAACAATCCTTAAAAGGAAACAATAGTTTAGGAAATCCAGGCCCATTTCAAGCCAACTCCAAAACAACCAACATGGACATGCATCTGAGAGAGACATGCTATTTTAGAAGCTTCTAGATCATCCACAGATCAACTCCATAGCCTATTTGCAATTAGGGTACCATATGATTGTGCCTTCCAATACCAGGAAAAACACCCAACATAAGCGCATTACTCCATGATTGAAATACAATCCAAGCTTCTCCATATCATCAAGGAGCCTCTCACATAGACACCCAATATGAAAAAATTTCTATAACACAACTACAAAGAAAAATATTCCACCCCATGCATCAGGGTTATAATGCTACCAACTAGGAACTACATATCACAACATTCTAGTATGACTAGTTCTAGTTTCTCCATCTTCACCATCTTCCATGATGCATGTTGTCTCAAAAACTTAAACAGAAAAACAAGAAATTCCATGCACCAAAGGATCAAAACATCAGTCAATTCCTCCAGATTTCCTCAAGCTTGACAGACTACGAAATCTTGATAGAAGGAATACCCAAAACCAGTAACACACTAGGAAGAAACACATCCCAAAAGAAGGCTTTGATACCACTTGAAGGGAAATATGGATGAGCATCTAAGAAAGAAACATCTAAGATCAACAGTGCCTTCGACAACCTTATTTTGTTAGATTGCCTCAAAGACATGTACTATTATTCCATAAAGTGGAATCAAACATAGTTCGTTTCCCACATTAATCCTTTTGAGAGAAACTCATGCTTAACTAGTTTCAACAAAACCATTAATAGATTCAGCAAACAAAACCAACAACCATGAAAGATAAAATAGAAGACATGAACAAACAGATATACATGGGGAAAACCCCTTCGATAAAAAGAACCCCACTCCAAAAGCCTAGATTTCCATTATATTATTCAACAATAAAATACAATTACAATACAATATCAGGCTCATGGCCTTTACTTGATTGAGATTTACATCTTGTTCCATTCAAGAGAATATTCGGTAGTATAACCCATAATGACTTCCACTCTCAACGAGAGACATCTCAGTTGGATACATAGCCACACAACTTGACCACCAACCTCTCGGCCTCACTGTCACATAGCTGCTCAACCTTCATCTTCTGCAAGATTCATCCCTCGGCTACCCAGGCTCTCGAGCCTACACCCAGCCTCTCAGCCTGTTTGTACCTAGTAACCTTAGCCTTCCTAGCTCAATTTACTGATGATCTACATCCTCTTACTATTCAACTACTACACCCCTTTAGGGTTTCCACCTTGAGCCACATGCCATCATCCAACATTCAAATTTGGTCATCGGATAAGAAATCGAACAAATCTCTAGCATCAAACTTAGGGTTATCCACCTAACACCATGCCGCCCAATCAAAGAGACATTCATTATCATTTCATTGAAGTTCACATGCCATTTTTCCTCCATGTCATTGCTACATATTGACCTTCACATGCTCCACCATCATCACCATGCTATCGGGTCCCACCACACTAAATGTCATTGGGCCATAGATAGGAAAAGAAGGTCCTTCCAATAAAGAATTGTCCAACTGATATTCACATTACTGCTCCAAGTGGTCCCCACATTCGTCAACTTCCAAGTCACTATATTGCTGAAAATCCTAACTTCAAAACCTCATGTTGGAGGTTGTGAAGTTCCTAGAGGTCGCGACTTGCCGACAACAAATGGATCACCCAATTGCTTAAAACCCAAACTTCCAAACCTCATGTTGAAGGTTATGAAGTTCTCAAAGCCCACGAGATGCTGATGATGAAGAGAGCCACAAATTCACTAAGTCGGGAGGTTATGAAAATTTAGAACCCCATGACTTTACTTAGGAAAACATAAAATCTAACAACTTAACTCAAGCCGATGAAGGATGAAATAGAAAACTGCTTGAGGAAGTTGATCAAGCTAGTAAATTTGAGTCACATTTCTCAACATTTAGAAGGGATTTTATGCCAATCCCCTAACAATACCATGTGCCAAGAAAAAGGCTTAGTTTGTAAAAATTTATGGATCGAAATCAAAGCCATTTGACTTATGAGATAAAATCAAAAAAGATGCTTGATGGATTCTTGATGATCATAGAATGAACATTAGAGATCCTGAACAACCAAATGGATAACATATAACTAATATGAAGACCTTGAAAAGGAACACACTAGGGAAAATGAGATATCTTTGGATAAAGAATTTCCAACCAAAGAGTGAAGAAGATACGCTATAAAATTTTTAATGGAGATTATAGAAGCCATCTCTAGTTTGAGATAAAAACCATAGGAAAACAAGGCAAAAACCAAGAATAGCCTATGCAAGGCTTATAATTATGAAATGGCGTATCATAGTAGGACTTTCATTCTTCTCACCATGTTTTAAAAAATCAAACTCCAGTTTTGTGAAAATTATCAAGAGGAACCAAATGAAGAATAATTTCAAAAGTTTCATGTTTTTGATTACATAAATGAAACTTATCTTTTGATTTAGACTAGGTAAATTTTTTTGTGGTCACTTTAGAAAATATATCTTCAATGGTCTTATGTGGACCCAAAGAGTCTTAGCAAGATGATTGAACTAGTAATATATAATACATGACCACAAAATATATTGAACTCTATTATTGAGAAAATTGAATATCCTAAAAAAGTAGTCAAGCGTCGTCAAGAGAAGAATATTTAGAATTATTGTAGCATTCCAAAATTCAAGCATCATGTCAAAATTTATGTGATTTTTTTTCATTTTTTGTATGCATTTTGTTTTGGAGCAATAGCACTTGTAGGTATTCAAATAAAATCAATCCAAGTAAAAATTAATCCTTGAAGGTGATAAGCATGATTTAAGTCCATCAAGGAGATCAAATATGAGTGGTGAGTTTCAACAAGCTATAAATTCATCATTTATTTATCATTTAGTATCTATCCCTCAAAAGGACAAGCTCTCTTTTATCATCAATTTTACCATTGTGGAGGTGGAAACACCAACATACAGTTTGAATGAGCAAGCCCCTATATGGAACAACCCTTCCTCTCCTTTCATGTGTGTAAGTTATAGATCTAAAGAGGATTCATAGAAGATTGATGATAATTTTCTCATTCATGCATCAAAACCCTACAATTTGACAATTCATAGAATCTAGAATATCTCAGTAATAGATGGAAGATAGAGACTATGGACTAGGGACCTCAAGCCTGTGAAAGAAATTTTCAATTTCAAATCCCTAGTAAAAGGAATCCTTGTGCCCTAGACCACCTAGAATCAACTAAAAATTGAATCACATGTGTACTAGTGTCTCCCTTCTACTTTTCTAGAACTTAAATTTGTCTTTGTTTTCAGTCTATCTATATTCATCTTATAACACTATATTTACATACTTTACTCAATCACATCATCCCATCAACTTCTCAATCCATCATCCTTGCAACCTCCACCAATAGAGAAGCTAGATCTAAGGTTAAATTTAGCATCATAAACTATCAACCTTGACAATTTCACAATAGGTTTTTCTCCCCATGTGTGCTTGGATCTAATTATGTAGCTAATTTCCTAAATTTTGCATTCCATGGCTCATTTTAACATTTATCAAAACATCAAACATGGGAAATCAAAGTAGGCATTTAATATTTTCCCCCGACATTTTGGATCCCTAAAAAGCAAGAATCCCATCTAGGTACAGTTTGACCTAGACTACCTATTATGGCTCCAAACAGATATATGTCAGTTTTAGTAATTTATTATTTGAAATTCAAATTTTAATTATTGGCCATTAAGATTTATTTTTTAGGAAATAGATTAATTGCATATAAATCCAAGGAATTTTCACAATTTTAATACTAAGGATTATTATTGAGAAAATTGAATATCCTAAAAAGTTGTTAAGAGCATAATTTTTAGAATTATTGTAGCATTTCAACATTCAAGCATGATGTAAAATTTTACGTGAGTTTTGTTCATTTCTTATATGTATTTCATTTTGGATATCTAACACTTGTAGGTCTTCAAATAAAATCAAGCAAAGCAAAAGATTGATCCTTGAAGGTGATGAGCATAATTTTAGTCCATCAAGGAGATCATATTTTAGTGGTGAGTTGTGAAAAATTTTCAATTCATCATTTATTTATCATTTATCCTTTATCCCTCAAAATCGTAAGATCTCTTATATCATCAATTTTACTATTGTGGACGTGGAAACACCAACACGAGGTTTGATAGAGGAAATCCCCTATATGGAAAACCATTCTTCTCCTTTCATGTATGTAGGTTGTAGATATAAAGAGGATTGGAAGAAGATTGAGCACAATTTTTGCATTCATACATCAAAATCATACAAGTTGATGACTCATAGAATATAGAACATCTCAGTAACAGAAAAGGATCCTAAAACAAAATATGGAAGATGAAGACTACAAACCAGGCACCTTAGGGCCTATGAAAGTAATTTTCAGTTTGAAATCCCCACTCAAAGGCATCCTTGCACCCTAGACCACCTATAATTAGCTCAAAATCAAATCACAGGTGCACTAGTGTTTTCCCTCTACTTTTTTGAAACTCATATTTGTCTCTGTGGTTTCAATTAGTCTGTATTCATCTCAAAAAATTTCATTTACATAATTTACCCAATTACTTCATTGCATCAAATTTTCAATCCATCATCCCCATCACCTCCACCAATAGAGAATCTAGATCTAGGGTTGGTTGTTTAACCTTTTTAGGTTTTTAGTCAATCTCATATCCTTGTGTTACTAGATTCCCCTTCCACATCTTTTTGGACAAGGTTGATTATAGTGATCTATCCATTTAGATCCAAGGTTGACTTTTTCCTACAAAATATTTTGGTAAACCTAACTAATTTTACATTATATACCTTTTAAAATCTAAAATAACTCATCCTAGATTTGAGTTTAATTATAATTTATTTGCACTTATCATCTAGGTATCCATCATTTAGTGACAAATTATTAAAAATATATCAAAAATTTGCATAACATATTGTACTCAAAGTTCAAATAAGGTTAATTTTAGTCATCATGAGTTAGATCTTCATCTTAATTACATTTAAAAATCTACATTAGGTTAGATTAGATCTAAAATAAAATTTAAAAGTTTTTATAGTTGTTTTGATAAAAAAGGGATCCTAGATCCAATGCATAGAATAGTAACATCAATCCTTTTTTAAGAGAACATTACAATGCAAATCAACAAGGTAATTATATTAAATTTCAACCATGAAGGGAGTCAATCAGACTGGGATTTGATCCTTTTGAGCCTAAGAAATTGATTGGAATTGAGTTTTCCTAATTAACCTAATCAAACTATATTCCTTAATCTAAAAATGCAAAATTTTGAAAATTGAAAGACTATAATAGAAAATTTTGACACTAGATCTGAGAAAAGTAGAGCTTTGTGCACTTTTCCTACATGTTTGAAGCTAATTTGATAAGACTACATTGTTGTGGGTGACTATGTCCTTGTAGGCTTTAATGAGTCTAGTTTATGGTCTCATTTATTGGGTAGAATTTGTGATTTAGTTGCTAGATTTATCATTGACTTTGACATTAAGTGTTGATACTTTTATGATATTTTCTCAAACTTTAGACATTGGGCTTAATCTTATTTCTACAAAACTTTAATGATAATGGCATGTTATATGAACTGTCTATATTAATTTTTCATGTGGTTAATGAATGTTCCTTAAGGTGGTTATAGATATGCAATTATTGTGTGTACTAACATTGCCATGCATATTTAATTTGAGGATACTAAATTGAGGAAGACACCGCCCACTGGGCATGCACCATAATGTCCAGCAAGGGAATCATTCAAAGGTCAAAGCAGGTCGATGACAGGATATTCCTCAAGCAAACCAAATATAACCACCTTGTAGTGGTGATTAGTGATGTTGAGCAAACGTGTGCATTACTACAACACTAAATCTGTGGTTGGACATGCATGTCTAATTGGATTCCATGCATGCATAACTGCTACCCCCACTTTCTTTATTTACCCTAAATGGCATCTTCCTAGTCTGTGGAGTTGACTGCCTTGTTTAGTTGATAGTATAAATAAAAATATGATGATCCTTCTCTCAAGGTTGCACAATTTGATATTCTACTTTCATTCTTGAGTTTTCAACAATACAGATATATTACTCTTTTGCACTCATGGTTTACAGTGAATAAAATGAAGTTCCAAGTTTGAGCATCTGATTTCCCATTAGTTTTAGAGGATACTTATCCAATGGGTCCCACTTGGTGAGTAATCCGTCCTTTAGTTTAGTATTAGTTTAGTATTACTTTTTTTTTCAGTAATTAGTTAAAAAATTGGCATCGATTGTTCTCACAGCCACTAGAATTCAATTTTGTGATTGTTCTTGCAGCCAAAGCAGACATAGTAGTGCCCTATTTGTTTACTCAAGATTTCATTTTTGTCATGCATTTTAGCTTGGTGTAATTGTTGATTTATGGTTAGCATTTATGTTATTCATTTCTAAGCAATTTACTTTTAGCTTTGTGTCTTTCTTAGTTGTAGAATGAAAATGGCTAATTTGGGTTCCTAGTGCACATACTGTGCTAACCCATTTCAAGTTCATGTCCCTGGGTTGACAAGTTAAATGCACCTTCCTAATGATTGAAATAGCTATTCAAGTTAGATGTCAAATCTATGAATTACATCTGTAAAGGACTATTTGTTGAATCATTGTAGGAGGCAGACATTTTTGGTGTTGTTTCAGGGGATGGTGTCAAACTAGGGAGTTCTTTGGAGTCATTGGTAGTTTTCTTTTTGTAGTACTTCTAAAAGTTGTTCTTAGCATACCCCTAATTTATGAAGTAATGACCCCCCTTATTCTTTACCAATTCTTTATGTGAGATGGCTGATAGTGAGTTGATACTGCATGCATAGAGGAAGGAGAAGGGATTCTTATGGGAGATTCCTTCCTAACAATCCTAATCCATTCTAGCTAGTTGAATATTAGAACCTACCAAGAGAAGAAGAAGAAGAAGATCCACACCCCTTTGCTGATGCATTTTCTGATCTGGACAGCTCTAAAGTCTCCTTTGAAGACCAAAATCAGCTTGAGAACCCCTTTGATTTGGAACTACATCAAGCAGACATGGTTGATGCAAATAGGAATAGACCTAACCAACCAAATTTTCCTTTCCCCATTGCCCATCAGAATGAAGTTGACAACATCAAAAATATCCCTACTTCAGTAGTCCCCAAGTTTTATGGACTTGTCACATAAGATCTTGATACATTCTTGTTTGAGTTTGGCATACTCTGTAGGAGTTATGACTATACCAATGATGTGCATAGGCTTAAGCTATTTCCTACCACTCTGAAAGAAGCTGCATTAAGATGGTTCATGAGCCTAGGCAGAGATATTGTGGAAACTTGGGAAGAAATGAAGACCAAATTCCTTGAGAAATACAAGGAGTATTGCAAGGGCAATGACATGAGAGGGGGTGACATTTTTAGGATGCAATAAAAGGAATATGAGATCTTGGAGGATTATATTGGAAGGTTTCTATTCTTCCTACAAAAATATCTACACCATACACTTAATGAAGACTCACAAAAGTTGTTTTTCCTGAGAGGAATCAATGACAGTTGTATTGATTCCTTGGACCTGATGGGAGGAGGATATATCTCCCAAGTTCCTTGGGAAGATATTAAGAAGATATGACAAAACTACTCTAGGGAAGCTTTGAAGAAAGGGAGAGCTTACTAATCTTCTATAGGTAAGTCATCCACTAGTGGAGTCTCAAGAATAGAGATCACACACTTATTGGAAAATTTCAAGCAAGACATTATAAACAATCTAGCTACTCAGCTAGATACATTTCAGGCCAAGAAGAAGTAAGAGAAGGTAGAGGTAATGTTGGAAGAATATTGCCCCCATTGCAGAAAAAAGGACTGTAGATGCAAGATGGTAACTAATATTCAAGGCAAACATATTGAACCTGAATTTAGGCCAATTCATATTGAAGAAGACCAAGTCTACTATGTTGCACAAAGGAGGTCTTGGGCTCCAAAACAAGGTATTCCACTAGATCCACTCTTTTATGTTGGGCCATATTTCAATTCCTATTCATCTGGTAATGAATGGCAGCACCCATATCCATCCAGCTATGGAGGATATCCACCATAGCCTTGGGGTAACCCTCCAAATGCTTGTGCCAATCTTCAGAACTCTCCACCCTAGTGGCAACAACCTTAGGGGATTTGGCAGCAATGAGTATGTGTAGGATCATCATGGAAAATATAGGCCCTTATGTGGAAAAAAATTCAAAAAAATCAAAGTTAGGTAACTTGACGTAAAAATTTGAACAAGTTATCTATATTATTTTAAAAATATATAATAATAGAATCTATAGAAAATTGAATGTAGTTTCTAAACTACTAGGTTTGTTTTTTTTTAGAAAACCTATTTGGTGAAAATTTGAAATTTCAATGCAGTAGTACTTAAACTTCAAGGAAAAAATAAGTAGGTGTTTGTCTAACCACCCTAACCACAATAAAATGATAATATTTTTTATAAGATTTTACATATAACTAGAGAACTCATGTCCCGATGTGATGCATATTTTTTTGTAATTTTTTCCCAAGTAAATAATTAATTATTATTTTTTATTACAACTTTTAAAAAATATAAAAACTCATATGTCGACCACCTTAACTTGGTCAAAACTTCATGAAATTATTATTTTTTAATCCTATAGTATGTGAAGCATTGAATGTGACACATGTTTTGGATTCAAAAAATGTGATACCACTTGAAAGATATAGATTTTTTTCAATCAACCTATCAAATAGGAATTTAGTCACAATTCAAATAGAAAATGAATAATAATTATTTATTAAATTCAAAGTAAAGAATAATTTAGATTGGTGGAAAGCTGAGAATATCCTTTAAAAACCATTTTTGTTCATCAATTTTGGGTAAAAAAAAATTCGTAAGCCACATACCCTACACATGCCCATTATATTTCCACTTTTTGGCCCATCATGATCCTACACATACCCCAATATCAGGGGCATTGACAACCACCTCCAGGATATTGGTAGCAAACAAATCAATGGCGGGGAGGAAAACAATGGCCAACCCAGACAACCAGTTACATGTGACCACCTTCTCAGCCATAGCAGCCTACTATAATTACTCCACCTACTAATTCGAGCCCAAATCCACCTAAACCTACTCAACTACTAGCTCATCCCACACCCAATCCAAAAAAAAAACCACAGCAACAACCGGTATACTCTGTTGATTCAAATCAATTCACTACATATGTAATGAGTGTAAGTGGCATCCACTTGTGTTCAGGAACTTCTTTACCAACCCCTTCCAAGACCATTATCATTGAGCTTCTTGTGGAAGAGGAGGAGGAACCTCTAAATGATCTCATTTAGTCAAGTGCACCTAAAAATCCTGAACCAGTCCCAGTCAAGCAGACTGATCAAGAACCACCATTTCCCTTAGAGACTAGAAGTTGCCAAGAAGAAGGAAGAAAAAGAGGATACAACTATTGACATCATGGATCAGCTGAAGCATATATAGTGCATGGGATACAACTATTCTTTATACTCCTATTCAGCCATCTCATGATGAGGATGATCTCGTATGGCCACATGTTGGTGAAGAGGCCGAGGAAGTTAATTTTGTGGTGCAGCTTATGATGTTATGTAGAATCTCCTTAATGAAACTTAAAGACAAAGATGAAGTATTGGTTAAAATTATTTAGAATAATTGTGAAGTAGAAGAAGCATCATCTTCTCATTCTATTGTTTGAGTCAAGAAACTTCTGCCTACTCTTCCTATAGCCACCATTCTTGCAAATGTTCTTCCTATAGCGACTCTTCCTACAACCACTGTTCCAGTAGACGGACTTCCTCCAACAATAGGTATGTCCCATACATTGTTGTCATATGAACTAAAGGTACCATGCATTAATGAAGCAACCATCATAGAGTTGACTACACAAGTTTAGGTGTCAGAGGGAATATTTTTGAATGTTAACAACAAACTAAGTGAAGAACAACAATCGTTATTGGAAAACTTATTGAGAACCCACCAGCATGTATTTGCATGCGATTATCATGATATGAAGGGATTGGACCCAAAAATTTGTACACATAGAATTTACATAAGAGATGATTGCACCCTCGTGAGGCAGCCACAAAGAAGTATTAACCTTGCACTAAGAGAAATTGTAAAAGGGGAACTATAGAAATTGTTAGATGCCAGATTTATCTACCCCATTTTGGATAGAAAGTGGGTGTATCCATTAGTGATTGTGCCCAAGAAAGGAGGGAAATAGATTTTTTTTTTTATTATAGGGAACTTAATGCTACCACCAATAAGGACCATTTTCCCCTACCCTTCATAGATCAAGTATTGGACACACTTGTAGGAAAGTAATACTTTTCTTTTCTAGATAGATTTAGCAACTACAACCAAATCCATATTGCACTAGAGGACCAAGAGAATACCACTTTTACTTGTCCATGGGGGACCTATGCCTACTTAGTACTCCCATTTGGCTTATGCAATGCACCTACAACCTTTCGAAGGGCAGTCATTAGCATATTTTCAAATATCTCTCTTGACTGCATGGAAATTTACATGGATGAATTTACAACTTATGGTGCTAATTTTAATTAAGCATTGGAAAATATCAAGAGAGTCCTACAAATATGTGAAGACCAAAATTTGTCCTTAAATAGTGAAAAGTGCTTCATGATGATGCATGAAGGCGTAGTTCTTGGTCACTACATCTCCCACAAAGGAATTCAAGTAGATCCTGCAAAGATTGAGGTGGTCACAAATCTTCCCATACCTACAAAACAAAAGGATGTTAGGAGTTTCTTAGGCCATGTAGGATATTATAGGTGTTTCATCAAGGATTTCAAAAAAATAGCAGCACCATTGTATACCCTTCTCACTAAAGATGCTAAATTCCAGTAGATTGAAGCTTGTGACAAGGCATTTTATGACTTGAAGGTAGATTTGACTCATGATCCTATACTCAAGGGACCTAATTGGGAGATTCCTTTCCACATCCATACTGATGCATCAGATTATTCTGTAGGAGTAGTCTTAGGAAAAAAAGGAGCTATTGAAAATGCCATGATTTATTTTGTCAGAAAAATTTATAGGGAGCTGAATTCAATTATATAGTGACAAAGAAAGAAATGGTAGCAGTGATCTATACTCTGAATAAATTCAAGCATTATATAATAGGTTACCAAATATTTGTGCACATTGATCATGCAACCATTAGGTATCTCATGAATAAACCTCTAATCTCTGGTGGGCTGGCAAGATGGTTATTGTTGATGCAAGAGTTTGACATAACCATTGTGGATAACCCAGGGAAGGCCAATGTGCTTTAGATTTTATTTCAAGGTTGACTACATCAGGGGATAATCAAGCCATAGATGACTCTTTTCCTGATGAGTATCTATTCTTTATCAATGTACAAACACCCTGGTATGCTAACATAACTAATTATCTGGTCACAGGTAGAGTTCCTCCTCACTTCTCTCCAAAAGAGAGAAGGGAACTCATTGAAAAGTCTTTTCCTTTCTCATGGATTATTGGATGTTTTTTTTATACTAGACCAAACCATGCCATGAGGAGATGTGTGAGAGAAGATGAAACATATGACATTCATGCATACCACAATGAACCATGTGGAGGAAATTTTTGTAGCAAAGAGCACAACAATGAAGATTTTGAACATAGGATATTACTGGCCAACACTCCATAAGGATGTAGGAAGGTATACAAGAAAATGTGACAGATGCCAAAGAATGGGCAGGCCAACCACCTATGATGAGATGCCACTTTTCTCTTAGGCAGTAATCACTCCCTTTGACAAGTGGGGATTGGATTTTGTAGGACCCATTGACCCTCCATCAAATGGTAAGTCCTATATCTTGGTATGCACTAATTATGTAACTACATGAGTAGAAATTAAGGCCATGAAGCATGCAAGAGATAACAAGGTTGCATAATTTCTTTACGAGGAGATTTTCACAAGGCATGGATTTCCACAAGAGATAGTGACTAATCAAGGGGCTCAATTCACATCAACCCTTGTTGTAGCACTAGTCAATGAGTACAACATAAGGCACAAAAATTCTACTCCTTATCACCCCCAGACTAATGGCCAAGTTGAGGTAACCAATAGAGAAATTGAAGCTATTTTGAGGAAAATAGTAGCTAACCATAGAAATCATTGGGAAAATAAATTACCAGAAGCTGTTTGGGCCTATAGAACTACTTGAAAAACAACTACAAGCTTCACTCCATTTGAGTTGTTGTATGGAAAGACAAACATGATGCCTATTGAATTTGAACATAAGACTCTTATGACTATGGTAGATTTGGGGATGGATATTTTTGAGGCACAAAGAGAAAGAACCGTGTAGTTAAATTCTTTGGATGAGATGAGAAGAGCAACCCTGCATCACATAGAAGTAGTTCAGAATCAAAGAATCGAGTGGCATGACAAAATCATCAAGGATAAGAAATTCCAACTAGGAGATTGGGCCATGCTCTATTAGTCAAGATATTAGGAAAATGTAGGAAAATTGCAAACAATGTGGCTAGGACCATATGAAGTTGCTAAAGTATTTCCTAATGGTGCTCTATAGCTCATTACTATTGACCCAGTCAGATTTAAGTTGCTTGTCAATGGTCATCACCTCAGATTGTTTCACAAGTCAACTTCCAAGGAGGAGTTCCTACAACAATTCACTTAGCATGCAACATCTAAGCTTCCTACAATGGAAGGAAGTGGACCTAGTGTCCCTCCTGGCTAATTATGGTATGTACTTGTCATAATAACAACTTCCACTTCTGTGGGAGTCCATTTCTTCACCCAACTTCCCATCTGCCCATCCATTTCCACCTTTCTCTCTCTTCCATCACTTCACTTCATTCCACTCCACCTCATCCCATCTCATTTTCATTAATTACTCAACTTATTTCTTTAAAATTTGAGTGGTACTTTCTCCACACTCTTTGCAATGAATCCTCCACACATTCAAGTATGTACACATTAATTGCTATATCATAATTGTATTTAAGTGCATTCATTTAATTGGTGTATGTTAGTATGGACGTAAAACATATCATGAAAATATTCCCTACCCTGTCAAATCATCATTCTGCATGTGTGGACGCATGCCCAAATTTAGGTTGGGATGAAGGAAAAAGATGTGAATATTTTTCCCACATGTCAGTCGATGTTGGTCTATGTTAGCAAAATTTAAATTGAGCTGATTTGAAATTTGAGTGAGAGGATAGCTCGCATGTGTGAGATGACACCAACTATTTCCGCCATTTATCTCCATTATATCTTTTGTTTATTACTCTTTCCTTGACATTATTGACACTATCATATCTCAAGTTGCATTGCAAAAAAAAGGTAATTTAGAAAAGGAAAATTTAGTTGACATTGGCATTGGAAAGTTAGCAAGTGTTGCAGGAAGGTGAATTTGATTTTTAGATGGAATTGCAGGAAGGAAACCATAGAGTGTTTGTTTGGTTACAAACAATGGGTGGTGGGTTAGTTCAAAATGAACCCACGGTGCATGATGTATTATTGGAGGATGGACCTTTCCTGGCTGAATTCAAAAACTGTAGGTGGATTGACTATTTCCTGAAGCTGGATGATTTTGGTGAAGACATTGCACTAGAGCTCACCCAGACATTGTCTAAAGGGAAGGCCACAATAAAAGGGTTGAAAGTCATAGCAACTGAAGAAAGAATTGTAGAAGTTACAAGATTACCTGCTGATGGTGAAAATTACCCTGCTTCCAGATATGCCAGATCAACTATGGTCAAATTTACAGAGCCAAATGAGCCTCCATTGAGCATAGATAAATAGGGTGTGAAGAGAATTTCTCTTCCCAAGTCATGGAAGAAGATAGTTGTTTATGTCATCAAATACATCACCTATCAAGGTTTCCAGTTGAATTTGCATTCCATGCACTTCAATATTTTGAATCATATGAGGAATGGAAGGAGGATGAACGTGTCAAATGTTTTATACAAAATTCTCTCAATCATGGTGGTTGAGACTCAAAAAGGTAGGGATAATTCTACTTCCCACCATTGTCTGATTAAATTTCTAGTTGAAAAGTCTCTACATGATGTGTCTAGAATGACCTAGGAATAATTCATAAAAATTGATCAATTTAGACCTGAGTATTTGCAACCTATGGTTTTGTCTCAACCTCATAGGTCTAGCAGGAGATTGAGCATGGCTTAAGCCACTCTTGGTGCTTCAACCTCTAGCGTAGGCCCTAGTGTAAAACCTCCTATATTAGAAGAAACCATAGAAAGTAGCTCTTCTAGGATAGAGCACTCAAACAAAGAAAGTTCTTCCCCTAACTCTGATGATGATGTTCCACTTGTCATTCTAATGAAAACTATGGCATAGTAGAGAAAAGTAGAAATGAGAAAAATAAAGGCCAAAAGGAAACTGACAAAAAAAGAGGTGCCAAGCACTAAGAAGAGAAAGGTTGACATTGTTCATCTTGCAACCGACATAAAGCATGATAGCCCTCCTAGGAAAGCAAGACCAACTGGGCTAGCCTTTGGTATGCCTCTGTAGGAAATCCCTTAATCTAGAGAAGTATCACAAGGGGACATAGAATATCCAACAAGATAGGAGAATTTCGAGGAGGAAGATATATTTAAGGAAGCAAAAAACATAACATTGGCTGATCTTGCCAATATTGCAAAACAAGTCAAAAATCAAGAGTATGAGGAAAATCAAGAGGTCCTATAGCAAGAGGTCTTGCAATAAGAGATCCTACAGCAAAATCCAAAATAGGAGCAGGAGTCCCTGCAACAATAACCCAAATTGGGATAACAATCAATACCCCTGCAACAAAAATTGATGGGACAACCCAAATCCTTGCAATTAGCATTAGTGTCAAAGAAGATGCTAGTAGGAATACATAACCCCCCTGATTTTTCAATGCACAAGGTAGCCATACATTTATGGAAAGAGATGCAAAGAAGAGAAGAGGAATGGATGGAGGAAAAACATAGATTGAAGAAGGAAATTCAAAAGAGAGATGAGGAAATTGAAGATAAGGATGTAGAAATTGCCACCTTGAAGAAGAAGGTAGATGATATGGCAGCCCTGGTACCACAAATTTTGGAATGTAGGACCCCTCCAAGGGTCTATGCTCTTCATTTGAAGGAGAAATATCTCTCTTTTAGACTAGAAAGAATTGTCTCAAGTTTGAACCCTTCCATTGAGACCCCAATTGAATTTTTCAATGCTTATCAGATTGCTTCCCCTGAAATGAAAAATTTGTTGTGTGAGTTTTATTTGAATAATTATGTTGTAACTCAAGGCCATGATTGGAATCCACTGTTGTATGTTGGGGATTTCCAATTAATGGCATTTATGTCTTGGGTTCAAAATGAGATTAGTTGGGGACAACAATATGGGGCTTATAAGCAGATGGAATCCAACATCCCCCTATCCATTAGGGCTAAATCAAGGAATCCAAGGGATATTTTTCAGGGAATGGCACAAAATGTTTTTCAAACCTAGCTATGGTAATAGGATTATGCCTTGGATAGAAGTAGTTTATAGTGAGTATGAAGCAAAGGAAAAAGGAAACGAGGAAGCTGTGAAGAAATACCTCTTAAAAATGATGGAACAACCTAATTGATGATCTCAATTAAGTTGAGCCTCATTCCATCTAGAACTATGCAGTAGCTCTTAAAAGGATTGATAGATATATTCACATTGGAAGGAAAAAGGAGTGATTTTGGATTCCCCTAACTTTTCAA
>VDFB02080254.1:0-20390 GCA_007258455.2 Sequoia sempervirens
CTTTTGACTCGGGTGTCCGTTTGGGCTGAAATTTTACGGGTGGTTGCGTTTTGAGCTAACGAGTGGATTCCCAACCAGTTTCTTAGAAACTGGTTGGAGCCCGTTTTGACCCATTTTTGGGGCTTCCAACTTTCATCTTCACCCCCAAAATCTTAATTCAACGTTTTTTGAAAAATTATTTTCGCTCATAACTCAAAATGCATATCCTGAATCTGGGATGTTATTTGGCAA
Source organism: Sequoia sempervirens (assembly GCA_007258455.2). Taxonomy (NCBI): domain Eukaryota; kingdom Viridiplantae; phylum Streptophyta; class Pinopsida; order Cupressales; family Cupressaceae; genus Sequoia; species Sequoia sempervirens. Next base: position 232 of record VDFB02080254.1, read on the forward strand.
TTCATCCTATCTCACCAATGGGTATTGTTTGGAAAAAATTGGGACTCTCAAACATACGAGCATGAAGTTTCCTAAAATGGCAAAATTTGACAATTTTTGAAAATTGCCAAATTTGGAAAACTCTGATTGTCAACACTTTATGCCCTTTCAACCTCGGCACTTGGTGTCGAATTCATCCCATCATCATCCTCCAATCATCCTAGTCTTCAATCCAATCCTCATCTGAGCTTTAATCTTATCCCAATCTGAGCTTAACCAAACCCCTAATCTGAGCTTTAATCCATCTGTAGTCACGATCTTTGGATATCTATCATCTCAAAACTTCATCGAATCTCCTATCATCTCACACATTCATCAAACCTCCTTCTATCATTTCACACTCTCATTCAACAATATTGATCAATCATTTAATCATTCTAAGTAATCTTCCATCTTCTCCATCTCCTATCCTTTCTCATCATCCATCTATCTATTCTATCATCCTCCCAATTCATCTTTTGATTATTTAGCTAACTATTCCATCCCAGAGCTTCATGATCCACACTCTCCCCATACAATCCAACGTCATCTATCTTATCGTCATCACTTCTGCTGCTTTTGCACATCTTTTCTATATCATCGTTCATCATCTCATCACTCATCTATCTATCCTGTCATCCGCCCACTTCATCTTTGATGATTTGGATAACTATCCCATCCTTGAGCTTTGTCTAGTCACTATCCTCCAATCCACTCCAATAGGTCTATGTTGTTCCATCATCAGTCTTCATTGTCCACTTTGTCCCTTTATCACCTATCATCAATCTTTCTACTTTGTCCATCCTCTATCATCTATCATATTCCATCCATCATTGATCGATACTGTCCACTTTTCTCCTACTCTCCATCCTATCTTGATTGTCATCAGGAAATCTTCAATGTAGTGCGTAGGTATTTCATCGAACTCGATTGCCCTGGCGGCTTTCCGTAGGCAGATGCGATCCATGATCAATGGGACTCATATCGTCTCGTCTATCGTTCCATCATCGGTCTTTCTACTTTGTCCTTTATCATCTATCATCAGTCTTCAACCATTGTTGCTATTGTCTGTCCCGTCTTTACCCTCCATCGAAGTCTCTTATCTTGTGTCATGTCTCTCGTGTCGTGTCCTCAAGCTATGCCCTCATTTCGCTGGTTCTTAACAAACAAAATCCACTTGTATCATCATATCCAATCGGTTTTGAATATCACCGTCATATCAATCTTTGGCACAGTATCCATCATTCAGGTCTCAGGGATGCATCCTTGTTCAACAGACCTCATCAATCCATCCAAGTCCCTTGATTGATCCTATGGCAAAGGACATTTGAAGTGTTTGTGTTATCTTGATGCTTTTGGCTTTTGTTTATCATTTTGAGCTCCTATCATCACTTGTCATGGTGGCCTTGATCCATCATATCATGGTGTGCTTTGACTAGTCATCATAGGGGTGTATCTTGATCTTTTCTGTCTTCTTGGTTGTCCCACGTAGTACCCACCAAGATCCCTGAGGTCTTGTGTTACACTGGGGCATCCTTGTGTGCTTGTGGTTATCCCAATACCTGGCCCGACCAAGGTCATCATGACCTTGGGGTGTTAGGATAGCCTTCTTGTTTGATGTGTTTGTTTCATGCATTAGACACTAATCCGCCTAGGTTCTTCATACCCTGGCGTCTTGTGTCTTATGCTATAGCAAAAATCAGTGCTCCAAAGATGGAAAAATTGCATTTTAAGATTGCATTTCATCTCTCATCCTCAAATTCCCCCCATCCATTCATCCTTCATCACACTCCCCTCCCAATCTTCCATCACATTGCATCATCTTCTTCAGCTCCCCTTGCATCACCTCATCCATTTCGAGAGCCCACCCGTGTTCTCCTGAACCCGCATGTCCTCTCGAGGGGGCATCCTTCATCCCTAACTTTCATCTTTACCCCCATCATCTTCCTTCCTAGTCACTTCTTTGAATGACTGGGGCATCTTTTCCAATCTAACCATCTTCTTCTAGGATCTATGTTTTAATATTCTTTGAAATGATGCTACTTCGTAACACCATCTCAAAGAGGGGCAAAATGTAGATGTCTAAATTTGGACACTTAGTTTATCCAAATTCGTCCCCTTTCGTCTTATTTTTGTTAATTAAGTAATACTGCTATTATTTAATTAATATCTTTAATTCTGCCAAATCCCTAAGGTATTTAATCAATAATACCTTATCTCTTCAATCCTCCTTCCATCAATTGAATTAAATAAATATTCCATTTATTTAATTCCCTTCATGTCACATCCTCCATCATTTTTATCTTATCCTAATCCTTCTTCTAATCCCATCATTAGGATGTGCACATGCCTATTCTTGGATTAGGATGTGTCACATCCTCCAACTTTTGCAAGTTGGCCTCCTGAAATCTCTTGAGCCACCTAAACATCCTCTAATCCTTCACTAGCTAGCTAATCAACCTCTCAAGGAATTTTTAATTCCTTTTATCCTTCCAAGGAATATTAAATTCCTTTTCTCTTCCCCATTTGATCTTTGACTTGTCACATCAAGTCACATGTGAAATCTAACCCTCTTTTAATCTTCATTAATTAATCTAATCAAGTACTTGCATAATCCTAATCACCCCCTTTAGTCAACTCTCCCCATCCCCCAATGAATTTTTAATTCCTTTTTATTCATTCAAGGCACTCCACTTCCCCATGTGAATTTTTAATTCACCTTTTAATCCCCCAATGCACCCTTTGGAATTTAAAATTCTTTCCCATCTCCCCATAAGGATATTTGAGGAATTTTTAATTCCCCACTTGTCCTCTCACCCATATGGGGACAAGTACCTCCTTTATGGGGGAGATCTTGTCCAATCCCAAGGTACTTTGTACCCCTCTCCATGTCATGTTCTTCTCCTTCCACCTCATGTCCACTTCACCTTTTAGGGCTATCTCACATGCCACATGTCAAGATGTGAGGGCTTGTGAGTTCTCAACTCACCTTAGCCCTACATCTTGATATTTGGTGGATCAATCTCAGCCGTCCATTTCCCCTAGGATTTCTCAAAAATCCTATAAATACCCCCTCTTTTCTCTCATTTTGGGGAGATCACTTGTGCTAGCCAAACTCTTGCAGTTTTATTTCTCAACCTCTACTTAGCCATTTTCACATCTTCATCCATTTGCATCCATCTTCACATCCTCATCTAGCTTGCGTCTTGCCATCCAAGGAGCATACACATCCAAGATCGAAGGGCCAACCAAAGGATCGACTCAACGCAAGGTATAAAGTTCCATTTCGTGGCTTTGTCTTGTTTTGTTTCCAACTTAGGCTAATCTCGAAGTGTAGGTTGTTTTAGTTGTTTATTTGTGCTCTTTAACTTGTTGCTTGTTTTCTAACACCTATTTCGACCTATCACAAAATAAACATTTTCATGACATAGCAAGGAAAATTTTGTTTAGAAATTATGAAGCCATTGTGTTGAAGAGGCTCAAGGCATGCCTTGATCAACACATCAAAACACCCCAAAATAATTGTTTTTTATTTTTATTTTTTGCAAAAATGAGAGATTTGGAAAAGGGTATGGACATTTATCGAAGAAAAAAATGAGCACCTTTTTTTGACACCTTTGCATTATTGTATCCCCATTTCTTTCTTTTTTTCAGCCTACATGTTAGCTCAAATACTTTTGTTTTAGAAAGTCTTTGCATGATCATTGTACTCTTCTATTTGTTTTTACTATTTAATTTACATGATGAATGTTCACATCATTATGTATGGAAGTAATGTTTTGCAATCTTGATTTAATAGGTGGTTAAAGTTTCAACCTCTAAAACTAGAAAGCATGGCCATGCCAAGTGTCACTTTATAGGAATTCATATATTTAGTGGAAAGAAACTCGAGAATATAGTTCCTTCCTCCCACAACTATGATGTTGTCACTATTGGTTATATTAATTTCTCATTTGAAATATTGGTATTTGAAATCCTTTTTAGAATTTTTTAACTTAACAAAGATTTTGGTTACCACTGTATTGTTATGTAGTTCCTAAAGAGACTTGTACTAATTTTCAATTAATTGATGTTTTAGAGGATGGGTTTATAAGTATACTAATCAATTTCACTCTTTTGGTGATTCAAATAAATTAATAGTTTTGTTCCTCAAAACATTTACTCTAGTTTATAAAACCATTGAAAATACTAAATTTCCTTTTCTTTATTTTATCAGGTGAGTCTTCTAACCGATATTCTTTCATATTGCAATGTCTTTCCTTCCCTTGATATAATCCATAGTAGAAGAATCTTCACATAAGTTTTTGGATGCAACACTTAAAGCTCCTTGTTAGTTTATTGGTTTGAATTTGCAAGTTTCCACAACACCTGCCATGAAAATTGTAGAATGTTCCTCCATGGGTCCACTAGGTTACAATAAATCATAAATGCATGCTCCTACACAATAGGAATAAAAAAGAAACTAAATTAAATACAACAAGAGCACAAAGCTCTAATTCAACTTGACTAAAATTGTTAAAGTTGATAGAATAGGTTGATAAAACCTATGCTCAAAAGGAGTTCTACAATAGGGATGGTGGGATGTGTTTCTGGGATTATAAGAATGGGAGGCCCTTTTTAGAGGGGACAAAAACTTGAAAAATAGTGATCAAAAAATTAAAAAAAATTAAAAAATCAATTATTCGTATAAAAGGCATTTATCATATTCATTATAGAATCATACTACAGTTGAACTAAGTTTTTTCAAAACACACAAAGGCATTAGAGTTGTCAGTTCTTTTTTACAATGTTATTGCAATACAAGTGTACTGGAACATCATGGGCAAAATGAAGGAATGAATTTAAAGTGTACTGGAATATCCTGGGGAAAATGAAGGAATCAATTTACCTCCAAAATTCATTTATGATTTATGGAAATATCCATCTGAATTTTCCTTATCTGTCTCTCCTCGACTACTCAGGAATCTAGATGAAGTCACTACATGAGATATTTTTATCATTTGCTATGTGGTTTGAAATAATTTCTAGACCATCTTCATTACGTTTTCAAATACATGATTCCTAATTTCCTTCATACCTTGATAAGATTCATAGTGAGAATGATCGCACAATACCGACTGACCTTGCCCAAATGTATGTGAAAAGATAAACCAAATTGACCATTCACACCTCTTCAGCATACCCGTTGCACACCAAGGTGTGATTGCTAGTTTATTCATTATCTAATTTATATTGAAATTACCACTTATGAAATGCTCCCACTCTCGAAAGCAATGATATCACAAAGAGAGATCACATCAAAAATATTTATGTATCCTCAACTTCCACTAACACTATCATCTTCAAATGCTTTCCCATTATCAGACCATTTTATAAATTTATAGTTAGTGTCCTAATTATTATTCGTATTACCTTTATAATTTTATAATTAAATTTATCATTTATATTTTCTATTTATTTTATATTTTTATAATTAGTTTAACTTTAAAAAAAAATAATCTTCTAATTTTTTTATTTTATAATTTATACAATTATAATTGATAATATTATGATTTTATTAATTGCATAAATTTATTAGATTAAATTAGTTTTATAATTTTATTAGTTTTTATTTTATTATATTTTTAATTTGATTTTTTAATTCATATTCTATATCTATTCATATTTTTCTTAGTTCTATTAGTTTATTATTTTTCAAAATTTATGATATTTGAATTTTATAAATTTAACAAAAAAATTTAAAATATTATATTATTTTCTTCAAATAAAAAAGAAATATCATAAAAAGAAAAAAGAGTGAAAACCATTGCATTGGAAAGAAAGCCTAGAAATCTTTGTACCAAAATTGGTCAAATCTTTTCATAGATTCTCATATAAAGCAAGAATCTAAAGGAAGCTTAATGCTTTAAGTTTAATAATTTGATCATATTTTTTTCATTGCCTTGTTACCATATCTAAGAGATAAATCTCAGGTTTCCTCCTATTTCAAAGAGTCAAACTATCTTTGACCTTTGTTTTTCCCAAGCGGTTTTTTCTCAAGAGATTTCTCATGCAATGCATTGTCGAAGTTGGCTCATCCTTAGAAGAATTATACAAAGACTAAAAAATTGTTAATTTAATGAAAATTTTGAACAAAAGCCTTACATAACCAAGTACAAAATAAACATTATCTTTAAGAAAGAATTTTTCATTCTATAAACTAATATTATTTTAATTTAAATTAAAAAATAAAATAAAATAATTTAAATTAAAAAATTATTAAATTTATAAAATACTTAAACAAAAACTTTACATAAACAGTTAAGAAAACAATTAAAAAATATTTCATTCTATAAAACATTATAGAATGAAATAACATTGTTTATCTACAAAACATCAATTATATACAAAGGAAACCATCACCCTACACAACATTCATAAATGATGTAACCTATCAACAATTCTTCTTAACACATTTTTGCACACTTCCTCTTCGTCCGTTTTTATCAACACCCCCTTCTTCATTAATCCCTTCCCCCTTAATGCATCTACAAATTCATCAATATACTTATCACAATGTACCGCTGTAATTATCCATTCTCCTTCCCAGACCATCAGGCTATCCGCATATTCGAGGTCAACATTGAAGTCAGTGGGAAGTGATTTATTTATATCCTCTAAGGAAGTAGAGCTGTCAACTACAACCACAAAGCATCTAATAACATAACTCCAATCTGAAAACTCGGGAACAGAATTCTCAGTACTAATGTCAATGACTGCATCGACGTCAATATTAACGTCACAAAACAGAATTTTGTTTAAAATTGACTCTGCTCCGTCTACTGCTCTTCCAATCATTGCCATTATCCCCCACGGCACACTCTGAAATAAAACACATAAACTATCTGTTCATCCACGGTAATTTCATTTCTTTTACACACCACTTGAAACATTACTTCCTAAAATATAGACTATTATGTGATAACAAAGGTCAATAATGAAATAAAAGAACACTTATCTTAAAAATGACATTTATGATTGCTGTTAAAAAGAAGTATTGAAATCATTACCTTCAACTTATGAATGCAGTTCGGTATTACTGCATCGCCGCAATAACAAAGTCTCATCGATCTTCTTATTATACGTTAATCAATCTAAACTCTGACAAATCAATGTTAAATCAGACACTGTGTACGGTGTAGTTTTCTCGGAGTATTGTTATCTGTGACCAGTGGTGATCCTGTCTTTTGCAAATCTCTGCAACTGTGTATAGACAGTTTGATGAGTGCTGTTGGCAGCACAATGTTCTGTATCTTCTCACAAGAGACGATCAAAATATTATCCAAACTACTCGCTCCGGCAAGACTTGGCAACTCCTCGAGCGCAGGGCAACTTCGGACATCTAAATTGATGAGTGTTGTTGGTAGCGTAATGTTCTGTAGCTTCTCACAAGAGCCGATCTCAATACCTTCTAAGCAGCTCAGATGTTCAAGCCCTAGCTCTTCTAGCATATCGCAACCAGAAATTTTCAATTCAACAAGTTTTGCAAGATTAGAGATTCCTGACACCCTTTTCAAATGATTGCAGTTTTTAATGGTAATTTCTTTCAAGCAGCTCAGATCTTCAAGCCTAAGCTCCTCAAGCTTCACACATCCTCTAATCTCAAGACAATTCAATGTCTTTATCCTTGCTAAATCCGCTTTAATAAGATTTTCCATTTCAGATAGTTTGAGAGATTGCAGGTGTTCACAGCAATTTCCATTAATTAAAATCTTCGTTACATCTCTACAGACTTTAATCTCTAGATCTTCAACGCCACTCATTGCTGTTCCCTCGTTATTCAAAGCCATTTCCCCTTTCCAAGGTCCTTTGAAATCCTTGATAACCAAGAAAGTAAAATTTGACCCCTCTGCAATATCATTGTTAGCCAGCTTCCCAGTTAAATTCGAGCCCGTTATCATTAAACTACGGAGATTCATTTTGTTGGATTCTAATGAAGACCAAATATCCGTTTGGATGTCCTTAGCATGTAACACTAACTTTTCAATGTTATTTAATTTTCCTGAAAATTCTGGAAACTCGTCCAGAAAGGTGTCAAGAAGCTGCAGTTCTTTTAAATGGGAAGGTGCCTGTTATTCAAAAATATACTTATTTCAAACTTTCGGATATAAACAATAGTCAAGAAACTACCATACCGTAATGCGCATCAACTATAGGATTAATGAAGACTTAATTTTCAATAGAGAAGAACAAAATACCTGCACATCGCTTTGCCACAATTTTTGGAAACGCCCATTGCTGATTCTTAAACACTGCAAGTTTTGAAGAGGAATCCATGAAAGACTGCTCCAGTTTATGTCTGAATTAAGGTCATGTGGACGGTGACTCGGGTACTCAAGCTGAAGCCATAGCAGAGAACTATCAGAACTTTCTTCCGGTTCCCCTAGAAAGTATTCAATTTCACAGCCCATGGATTTGTCCAAAAAGGAATGGAAACACCTGCCTTTGGTTTGTGCCAGGATGTTTCGGAATCCCTTTGATTCCTGCATTCACAAAATGCAGCTTACATTTGTGCGGTAGTAGGAAATTCAGAATGTGTATATCAATAAGAAATGAAAATATGGTGAAAGGAGAAGCATACCAAAGATTTAAGATCTTTCGGACGCCACACACGACGAGGATGACTCAATTCATCTGCCATTTCTCTTCCCAAGTCCCGAATGTGGTCATGCATTCTCAATTTTTTAAACTGAAAGCTAGATTCCCACTTACTTGAATTCCATACGTGAACAGTTTCCTCAACAAGACATTTCTCTTTTAGTGTTTTCAAAGCATGGCGAGCTCTCCACCCAGATCCTTTCCATATGTTCATGGCCGTGGTGACAGATTTTCCAATGAAAAAGCAAGCTATATCCATGAAAATCTGTTTTTCTACCTTGTCTAATCCATCAATACTTATCATCAGCTTTCGCTTTATATCTCGGGGAAGAGTCTCCTTCAGTTTTTCCAATTCATCCTGCCAATACCACTGGTCTCTACCAAAAACATGCCGGCCCAGAACTATCATAGACAGAGGTAAGCCTCCACACATGTTAACGAAGTCCTGAACTAGATCCTCGTATCCGCTACGTGGAAGAGGTTGGTCGAAAGCGTGCCAACAAAACAGCTCTCTCCCATATTCTCTATCCAATCCTTCTAAATTATAAGCAATCTCAATTCCTGCATTTACAAGAACCCCCACATCTCGGGTTGTAATAATTACCAAATTATTACCAGACTCATTTAATATATCAATGGATAATAGAGCTTCTAACTGTTCCACATTATCAATGTCATCTAAAACAATTAGGAAACTCAAAGAGCTGCTCCTTTTCAAACGATCCCTCAGACAGCTCGCCCCTTCATTAATACTTAGAAAACTGCGATTATCTTCACAAAAGATATCTTTGAGGAGTTGACTTTGCAATAAAGGTAAATTACCCTTGGCATAGGCTTCCCGCACGTCATAAAGAAAACTTGATTTTGTGTATTTTGATTTCTTTTGGTTGAACAACTCTAACGAGAGAGTTGTCTTCCCAACCCCACCCATACCAAAAATGCCAACGACATTAGTTTTCTCTTTTGCTGCTTTCTTCATTCCACAGTGGCTTTCAAAATCTTCTACAAGCTCATAAAGGCACCGCCTTTCAAAATCTTTGACGAGATTATGAAGCCCGACTGGATATTTGGCAACATGTAAAAGTTTTGTCCTTTGTACTTCTTTTTCTACTGCAGACACAATGTTTTTGCAGTCACTAGAACTGCAGTCACTAGAACTGCAAGAGAAAGGGGAATTTGATAAGAACGAAATTTTGATCATTGCATTAAACCTGTTTTGAGGGAAGGAAATATAGAAGTTGAGTTGAGAAGAAGATTGAAAACGGGCAGAAAGCTTACTCTGATTTTTTGAATTCGTAGCCTGCTATATATGAAACTTTTTGAAGCGCTTCCTTCCATTCCTTAATCTTGTCCAGATATCTACCCTTCTTTTCATATTTAAGAAATGCCCCAGCATATACTCCCTTTTCAATGTGGCGGAGTTCCCGCTGTTCTACTTTGTAGAACACAGGAATAATCTTGGCCTTACTTTGTAACATAAGAACCAGCTCATCCAGACACCAAGCTGACTCTGCATATCCTTCTGAGAAAATAGCGATATGCACTGAAGCAGATCTAATCGCAATCTCAATGGTTGAAGGAAATGAGTCTCCAAGCTCCTTCTCTTCTGAATCAAGATATGCCTTTATATGTAGCTCCTTAAGGGAGTTGTAAAGCTGAGTAGCCAGAGTGAGCTTGACATCGGGGCCTCTGTGGTTGATGAACACATCAAACACTCTGGAAGATTCTTCTACTTTTCTCCTTTTGTTGGGAGGCTCAGTTCCAGAGAAAGCTTTTTGTTGGTGAGATGAAGATGTAGAAGCCATAAATGCAGAGATAGAGTTGAATGGGATGAATCGGACTAATCAAGGCCTGCATATAAATAGATACCACTGCGTTCTCCTTCGAGGAAGGGATGGGGAAATGAACGAAACCATGCTCTGTTTGTTTCTTCCTGGAAATAAGAAAATGTCTCGGTGAAAGACGAAGACGAAAGGTTTGATCTACCCTACTTCCTCGAAAGGACGGGGAAAGAAGATGCTACTTTTTTCGGCTCCTCTAAGAAGAAAAAAAAAAAAGGAAATATTTTTTTTTTTTTAAGAAAAAGCAGACATATGAAAGTGTGATAGGCTAATAATCAAAGGTCGGGATTCCTTGTGCACAACGACATTGTCAAAATAACGTGTCCACCTCATAACTACTCTTTTATCAATAAGAAATAAAGGTTCGGTTATCGTTATAGCTAAACCGCAATTTAAGCTTTTAAACTGTATGTCGGATTGAAATAATTTTTTGGAATTTTATTTGCATGTAGGTTAATAGCTTATAGCTATTCTTTTGGTTTGTGAGGGTTTCCTATGAATGTGGGAGTGTTTGATAAGCGTGCAAGGATAAGAAAGTCACCATTTAGACTTGACGCCCACAACATGATCTCAAATGTCTCAACAACCGCCTTCTTTCACCACCAATTAATATTTCAAAAAAAATCTAATTGTGCCAATATTAAGGTACAATTATAACAATTTTATTATTCATAAACATTCAAAAGTGAATGAGCAAAATTCATGGGTTAATGTTGGAAGTTTAAGTTAGCAGTCATAATAGTTTGCACCTACACATTATTTGCCAAGCCTGGGGCACAACGATCAAAGCAATTGTAAACCGACCTGACGGAGGCAAAATGAAAAGAGCGAGTCCCCGGTCCAAGCGAAATGTGTGTGCAAAAGGCACAACAGAGGTTGACATCAATGACAACATAGTGCAACAATGTGCTAGTATTTAAGGACATTTATTAGCATTGATTTGATATATCTCATCGTAGAAGCATTCAATGATAAATTAATAGAAAAACATGGACTTGGTGCACTAAAAGGAATCTAGATTTGTATGATCATCCTTGAAGCATATGTATTGTTGAAGTGTGTTGTCCACGATTTTTTATCCCTGTTTTCTAAGGGTTCACTCTGAATAGCGTATCCCTTTTTAACACATCAACAATCTTTCAAAGGTATTTTCAAATACCACTATTTTAAAATAAGAAAGAAGGCAGAGGAAGTTGCAGTGAACTAGATGTAATGAAAAGTAAAATTGTACATATTTCTAATTCATTTTTTAAGTACATGACATCGAATTGAACACATATCTAACCTAGGGTTCACCATGTGACATGTTACTTTAGTGTGCCCCACGGGCAGAATAATCTTATAGAGAAGGCCTACGAGATAACATTGCACGCCTGTTTTCATAGTGGCAGACAGAATCAGACTTTATATAACCGACTTTGTCTATTCGTCTACTTTAACTCAACTAACTTTCTTTTGCTAGCTGTGCGTGCTGCTTTACTCTTTATTTATTCTTTGTGTGTCATTTCGCAGACTGTTCAAAGGGAAGCCCAGTCAGTGCCTACTTTCCAAGATGCCCACCATCATTTGATATCCCCCACCGATGGAATAATCTTAAACCGAAGCTACGAAGCTTTTGAGAATGCTTGACCCAATCAGACTTTATATAATCGTCCTTGTCTGTTCGTTTAAACTTTAACTCAAATCCAATATTATTTCCCTAGTGCTCGGTGCTGCTTTACTCTTTTTCCTTTGTTCTTTTAATCCTTGGTTCTTTCTAAGTCCTAGGTTAAAACAACATCATCTTGTTTTCTTTGCATTCTCCAATTTACATTGTTTTTTATATATAATAACAAATAGTATAATTTTATGTAAAATTGGATTTATTTTCTTTATTTTTATATATCTTGATACACATACATAATTATATATCTAATTTCTCATTATTTTTATATGCACATATTTAAATGTGTTAGTCTATATCTCATATTTTTTACACTTATTTACACCTCTATTGTCACATAGTAATTCATCATTAAGATTTCACAATTTTCTAACTTAGAGAAATTACCATGTTTGTGAGTTTGATCCCTTGGCCATAGACTAGCCCCCTTTATTTTCCTAGCTTGAGTCAACTAATTATACATTTGCATGATTTGGTCTTATTTGCAAGTATTCAAAAACATTTAATTACATTCATTTCACATCTCTCATCTCTCAAGTATTAAAGAAAAATCATAGCAAAACACTAGGATTTGGTACAATAAAAAGAGTAAAGAACTAAGGTCATCATTTATTATATTTGATATTTGTATAATTTCTAAGATTGACCTAGAAGAACTTGTTTCTTGTAACAAAATTACAACCCTTTTTAAGGTATTTTCAAATACTACAATCTCAAGATCTTTAGGAAGCATAGAACAAAAAATTATTTGAAATAAGTGAAAGATGGAGTACAATTTGATCTGACTTCAATTTAAGAATTATATAGAAGTCAAAAAGACAATTTGAATGTGAAATATATATTACATGGTCATATATTTGAATGTTGAATGACTCTTCCAAATTTTTTTGTTGTCTCTAAATGGTAGCAAAAGTAGAGGACACTAGAGCAAATAGAGGACAACAACAAAATCCTGCTAGATTATGTTGTCACATGAAATTGCACCATGTTGAACATGGGGTTCAATATTGTAATGACACAATGAAATGACCACAAGGTGTAGCGCCTTGCAAAATGAGGTCAAATCTTTGAAGAAGGTTGGCTTCCTCTTTTAATGTAAGTGAGAATGTATTGGTCCAACCTAGCACATTAAATGCCTTCTCCACTGCCTTAAAAATTAAGATTAGATGTTTGAGAAGGATCATTGGGCATTAATGACAATTACAACTTTAAAAAATGCTTTCTAGAGTATTGTCAAACTTCTGGGCTTGAAAGAACCACTCCATTGACATTAAATGGTTCGGATCCCCAAGAAAAATATATCTTCATTGGATATCGAGCATCAGTCCCACTAAGGAATGCTTGTCGAAATAGTGGAAGGAAGAATGCCACAATCCCAAAAATTTGAAAAAGAAAACTTGTTGGATGTCAAACATAGAGCCCACATACCACATACCATATAAGATGAATTTTGAAACTACGATCTCCAACAGACCACCTATTAGATGTCAAGCATCAGGCCTAATGTTTGATGGAAGAAGATAAGGAACAATGTCGAAATATTTGAAGGTTGACAGGGAGATTGGAAGACTATGGATGATAGAGAAATGTCAGGATTCATGAGTTAGAGAGAAGGCTTATGCCTTATCAAAAATTTGATAAGGAATAAGAGGGATACCCAATGCTCGAAGTCCTAAGGGAAGGCACCAAAGATTGAGGGTCTAGAGGAAACCTTATATCATATTGTAAACAAAAGAAAAAAGTTAGATGGAAGGCTAGATCATTGAAAGCCGAAGTGTTAAGGATTGGGGATCAAGGATCGAGTGGAAGGGTTTTGTCTTCTCGTAAAGATAAGAAAAAAGTTAAAGGAAAAGCTCGATTTTCAAAATCTTAAAATTAGACGAGGGTCGAGGATGGGGAAGAAATCTTAATGCTTAAGATGGAAATATGGGAAGAGGTAAGGAAGAAGGACGATCCTTGAAGTCTAAAAATTAAAGAATTAGTCAAATTTTTAAGGATTTCATTCAGACTTCAGTGATCAAGGGAAGGAGTTATGGCTTATTAAAGGGAAGCGATAAAAGTTAAGGATTAAGGTCGATGTTTGAAACATGAAACACTTAGACAAGCAATGAAAGAAGAGGTGAAAGAGATAGAAGATCAAGAGTGATAGGGAATGCATGCATGCATGTATGTAGACAAGTGAAAACCCAAAAGTCTAAAACTTTGACACTTAGCCATTTTTGGAATTTTTCAAGATGTAATTCATGTAAGATGGCCTATATAGGATCTCTTAGATTGGTTTTTTTTTATGGGTCAAAAAAGGTGGCATGAAATGTCAACATTTTGGTGACTTATGTGGGATGACTACCTAATAATCATGAGATCCAAGGGCTTTATCAATCCATTGGGCATAAAGTCAAAAAGGGAAACTACAAAAACTAGCTTCCCTAATAAAACAAGAATGTGCAAGTTGCACTTGGAGGAAAACAAAAGCAACTAGGGACATATATTCTCTTAAGGGGAATGCATGGTGTGTACCCACACTTCTCAGAAAAATAAAAACTAAGCTAAAATGTACATGAAATCTCAAAACCTCCTAGATATAAGGTTTGAGATGAATCCCATTAACTGAAATTGAAAGAAATTCACCATCCATCCTATAGCAATGAAAAGCATTAGTCTCCTTACTGGTGATGACATATTGGCCACTCAAGTTAGTATCAAATTTAGAGTACCTTCTTTCTTTGGCTCTATCTACATCCAACATTAGCACTATGTCTCCCTCTTGGAGAACTCTATTAATAGTTTTCTTGTCAAAATTTTCTCTTGACCTATGCTTGATGAATCTCTAAGGCCTACATAGCCTTGTTCTTGGTCTCTTCTAAGTCCATTAACTCAGTCAGCTTCATTGTCATGGCATCATTCTCTTCTAACTGTAGCTAATAAGGAAACTCTAGTGATATAGCTTGGCCTATCTCCCATAAACCAACATCAAAAGATAATTGTTTATATTTTTTTAGGAGTTATCCTATCAACCCAAAGGGTTTCCTTTAGCTTTCTATGTGCAGCTCTTTGATTATCTTTTTTTTTCCTTTTGACTATCTAGATGAGGTTTTTGTTGGAGGACTTAGCTAGGCCATTACCTTGAGGGTAATAATTTGATGGTTTTCAAATATATGTCATGCTTAACTACACACTCAATGATTTGAGTACCAACAAAAATCCTGGCATTATCAAAGATTATGGTGGAAGGGGTAACAAATCTTATCACAAATCATCAAGGAACTCTCAATATTTCAAGATTGAAATTTCCACGTAGGATAATTAGAAATGAGAAGTTAAGGTGCGCAACTATTGGGTCATCTCCCCTATTATTTATTCTTGGTTCTTTCTAAGTCCATTTGTATAGGTTAAAACAACATCATCCTGTTTTCTTTGCATTCTCCAATTTAAATTGTTTTTTTTATATAATAACAAATAGTATAATTTTATGTAAAATTGGATTTATTTTCTTTATTTTTATATATTTTGATACACATACACAATTATATATCTAATTTATCATCATTTTTATATCCACATATTCAAATGTGTTAGTCTATATCTCACATTTATTACACTTATTTATACATCTACTATCACATAGTAATTCACCACTAAGATTTCACGATTTTCTAACTTAGATGCATTGCCATGTTTGTGAATGCGATCCCTTGCCATAGACTAGCCCCCTTTATTTTCCTAGCTTTAGTCAACTAGAATTATACATTTGCATGATTTGGTCTTCTTTGCAAGTATTCAAAAACATTTAATTGCATTCATTTCACATCTCTCATTTCTCAAGTATTAAAGAAACATCATAGCAAAACACTAGGATTTGGTGCAATAAAAGAGTAAAGAACTAAGGTCATCATTTGTTATATTTGATCTTTGTACAATTTCTAAGATTGACCTAGAAGAACTTGTTTCTTGTGACAAAATGACAACCCTTTTTAAGGCATTTTCAAATACTTCAATCTCAAGATCTTTAGGAAGCAAAGAACAAAAAATTATTTGAATTAAGTGAAAGACAAAGTACAATTTTATTTGACTTCAATTTAAGAATTATATAGAATTCAAAACGACAATTTGAATGTGAAATATAAATTATATGGTCGTATATTTGAATATTGAACAACTCTTCCAAATTTTTTTGTTGACTCTAAATAGTAGCAAAACTAGAGGACACTAGAGAAAATAGAGGACAACAACAAAATCCCACTAGATTATGTTGTCACATGAAATTGCACCCTACTGAATAGGGGGTTCAATATTGTAATGACACAATGAAATGACCACAAGGTGTAGGACCTTTCAAAATGAGGTCAAATCTTCAAAGAAGGTTGGCTTCCTCTTTTAACCTAAGTGAGAATCTGTTGGTCCAACCTAGCACATGAAATCCTACCAATAATCTTATTATATCAACTCACAAAGAAAAAACGAGAGAAAAAATCTGCATAAAAGGGAAAATGGAAGTCATGCACCAAGATTAGAAATGTTTCTTACTACTTGTGATTACATAGCATATCAAAAAAACCACTAAATAAGTTCACAAAATTCTCTATTCCATCAATTTTTTAAGAGATCATGAAGGCTAGGGTTTGAAAGCTTCCTAAAAGTGGTGTATATTACCCATAATTAACACTTACAGTAGATTAGCACACTCATATAGCTTGCAAAGATAATGAAATTCATACATGCACAGAGGTGCCAAATTTTATATAAGATACTTGAATAGAGAAGAGGTGAAAATAGTGGTTTTATTAACACAAAGGAATGAAAACTAATTTTATAGTTGCAAAATGAAAAAAATGCATAATTTTGCTAGAGAAAATATAGGGAAAAGCCTAGGGAAGAACCCTTTACAATCAACACAAAGTTTTTCTTTATACAATAGAAGGACTCAAAAATCATGCTAAGGAAGAAAGACCAACACTCAACACCCACCATGTCTTCACATTGATGATCACGTGTGTTTGTGAATACAAGGATGGAGATCACCTATGAAAACAATGGACTAGGCACTAATCAATGGAAAAAAGGACACCTACATATAATAAAAGAGCACGAGTGTCACTTATCTTTTCCCAAAGTTAGACACAAGACCTTAAATGCCTTCCCCACTACCTTAAAAATTAAGATTAGATGTCTGAGGAGGATCACTTGGCATTAATGACAGTTACAACTTGAAAAAATGCTTTCTAGAGTATTGTCAAACTTCTAGGCTTGAAAGAACCACTCTATTGACATTAAATGGTTTGGATCCCCAAGAAAAAAAATATCTTCATTAGATATCAAGTGTCGGTGGACTGCTAAGGAATGCTTGTTGAAACTGTGGAAGGAAGAATGCCTCAATCCCAAAATTCAAAAAAGAAACCTTGTCAAATGTCAAACATAGAGCCCACACACCATATAAGATGAATGTTGAAACTGTGATCCCCAATAGACCACCTATTAGATGTCAAGCATCATGCCTGATGTTTGATGGAAGAAGGTAAGGAACAATGTCGAAAGATTTGAAGGTTGACAAGGAGATTGGAAGACTGTGGATGACAGAGAAATGTCAGGATTCAAGAGTCAGAGAAGGCTTATGCCTTATCAAAAATATGATAAGGAATAAGAGGGATACTCAATACTCGAAGTCCTAAGGGAAGGCATCAAAGATTGAGAGTCTAGAGGAAACCTTATGCCATATTGTAAATGAAAGAAAAAAGTTAGATTGAAGGTTGGATCATTGAAAGCCGAAGTCTCAAGGATTGGGGATCAAGGGTCAAGAGGAAGAGTTATGTCCTATCATAAAGATAAGACAAAAGTTAAAGGAAAAGCTCAATTGTCAAAAACTTAAAATGAGACATCCGGGGTTGAGGATGGGGAGGAAAGCTTAATGCTTAAGATGGAAATATGGCAAGATGTAAGGAAGAAGGCCGATCCTCAAAGTCTAAAAATTCAAGACTTAGTCAAATTTTCAAGGATTTGATTTGAACTTCAGTGATCAAGGGAAGGAATTATGGCTTATTAAAGGGAAGCGATAAAAGTTAAGGGTTAAGGCCAATGTCTTAAACACAAAACACTTAGACAAGTGATGAAAGAAGAGGTGAAAGATATAGAAGATCAAGAGTGTTAGGCAAGGCATGCATGTATGTAGACAAGTGAAAACCCAAAAGTTTGAAACTTTGACACTTAGCCATTTTTGGGATTTTTCAAGATGTAATTCATGTATGATGACCCATATAGGATCTCTCAAATTGGTTTTTATTGATGGGTCAAATAAGGTGGCTTGAAATGTCAACATTTTGGTGACTTATGTGAGATGACTATCTACTAATCATGAGATCAAAGGGCTTTATCAATCCATTGGGCATAAAGTCAAAAATGGAAACTACAACAAGTAGCTTGCCTAGAAAAAAGAGCATGTGTAACTTGCACTTGGAGGAAAGAAAAAGCAACTAGGGACGTATATTCTCTTAAGGGGAATGCATGGTGTGTAACCACACTTCTTGGAAAATAAAAACTAAGCTAAAATGTACATGAAATCTCAAAACCTCCTAGACATAAGGTTTGAGATGAATCCCATTCACTAAGATCGGAAGAACTTCACCATCCAGCCTATAGAGATGAAAAGCATTGGCCTCCTTACAACTGGTGATGACATATGGGCCAGTCAAGGTAGTGTCAAATTTAGAGTGCCTTCTTTCTTTAGCTCTATCTACATCCAACTTCAGCTCTATGTCTCCCTCTTGGAACACTCTATTGATAGTTTTCTTGTCAAAATTTTCTCTTGACCTATGCATGATGAATCTCTAAGGCCTACATAGCCTTGTTCTTGGTCTCTTTTTACTCCATTAACTTAGTCAGCTTCACTATCATGGCATCATTCTCTTGTAACTGTAACTAATGTACCAACACAAGAGAAGGAAACTCTAGTGATAAAGGTTGCTTGCCCTATCTCCCATAAACCAACATGAAAGGAGAATTGTTGATATTTTTTTAGGAGTTATCCTATGAACCCAAAGGGTTGTTTTTAGCTTTCTATGTGAATCTCTTTGATTATCTTCAGTTCTCCTTTTGACTATCTTGATGAGGTTTCTATTGGAGGACTTAGCTAGGCCATTACCTTGAGGGTAATAATTTGATAGTTTTCAAATATATGTCATGCTTAACTACACAATCAATGATTTGAGTACCAACAAAAATCCTAGTATTATCAAAGATTATGGTGGAAGGGGTACCAAATCTTATCAAATTCCATCAAGGAACTCTCAAAATGAAGCATCAGTGGCATCCTTTAAAGCAACTACTTATGTCCACTTGGTGAAATAATTTGTGGCCACTAATATCCATTTATGTCTAGCACAAGATGGCGAATTTAGCATGTGAATAAAATCCAATCCCCATTGTGTGAATGACATATCAACCTAAATATGATGAAGGGGTAGGGTAGCCAATCTTTTTTCCTAGGGAAGAAAGTATATCCTTCGTATTTTCTCACTCATTTTTTAGCATCATTAAACAGGGTTGGTGAATAATATGTAGCCCTCATAATTTTAGCACCAGTGGTCCTATTGGAGAAATGGCCACCTAAGAGACTATCATGGAATTCCTCCAGTAATCTATTAACTTAATCTAGCTCAATGCATCTTAATAGAACTGCATTGGTTTTATATATCTCAACTTAGAAGCATTCAAGGATAAATTAATAGAAAATCATGGACTTGGTGCACTAAAAGTAATCTAGATTTGTATGATCATCCTTGGAGCATATGTATTGTTAAAGTGTGTTGTCCATGATTTTTTATCCATGTTTTCTAAGGGTTCACACTAGAGAGTGTGCCCCTTTTTAACACATCAATAATCATTTAAAGGTATTTTCAAATACCACTATTTGAAAATAGCAAAGAAGGTAGACGAAGTAGAAATGAATTAGATGTAATGGAAAGTAAAATTGTACATATTTCTAATTCATTTTCCAAATACATGACATC